>CM077110.1:20164531-20189101 GCA_039619505.1 Cimex hemipterus | reverse complement strand
GAGAGAGAGAGAGAGAGAGAGAGAGAGAGAGAGAGAGAGAGAGAGAGAGAGAGAGAGAGATGGTATGGAAGAATGTGGCAGATTGAGAGAGGTTGTGGAAATAGAAATGAGATAAAGATTGAATGTTAGATAGAGAGATTAAAGGTGAAAAACACACTAAAACCGGCACAGATGGAATACGTGGAACGTTTTCTTGGAGGGTGGACTCAAGCGCCCCTATTTCTCATCCCTATTCCCCTCACTTTACGAATAAAATGGGGGACAGTTTGGAATAGGAAATTCACATTTTTAAGCCGAACAAGTTTCAAATATCCTCACGCGAAAAATTCTGCATAATGGGTTATATACAACTTCTGGCGTGCCTGTTCTCAGGCCGTTAAGAAGGTGGGTGCAAGAGGTGTAACGTTGACCATTCTATCATAAACCATAATGAGGTTGACAGCAAGTGTAGAAAAAAAATAATAAGCCCCTTACTCTTTATTGTATGATTAGTAATTAATTATCACATAAAGCTCAAGGTTTTTGCCAATTTGATTTCAATGGTCAATCATTTTTCGCTATTTCAGTTATTCAAATACCGGATGATTGTTTAGAAACTACCCTCTCCCATTCTTTTTTGTTTAGGAATAATTAAAATTATAGGGCAGGTCTTTACGTACATTTTATGTAGAATCCGAATCTGAAGTTAAATTTTTTTTCAATGTACGATACGTCCCCAGGGGTCAGTAAAGTTTTTTCCAAATGGGAAAAATATAATTTTTTCAACAAGGAATTAAATTCTACCACTTTTTTAAACTATTTTATTTCTGGCACTTTTCCTTTATAGTTTGTCGTTTAAGAGTTATTAAGGTTTGAAAACATTATCTAAATCGTCATTCTTATTAACTTTAATTAATGTAACCTAGTAACTAATTTAATTATCTACCAATAATTTTGTTGAGTTAATCCTAGTAAATTAAATTTTTTAAATGGGCATCCGATCTCTATACAAAGCAAAATCATATCATTGAATTGTTTTTGTATTTCACGGAACGTATCTGGTGTTATGCTTCTAAAATATTTTTGATCCTTTTCTTTAAATCTTACACATAGTTTGAAGGTGATCGGTACACCACTGTTTTAATGTGTTCCCATAAAAAAATCTAATGGAATTATATCTCCAAATCTAGCTGGCCATTTGATGAAACCTCCTCTACCTATGCATCTTGAAGAGAAATGGACACCTATAAAGCCTCTCACATTTTTTGTGTGCCTAGGTGGTGCTACATCTTGTTGGAAAATAATTTCTCCTTCATTTAATTCATCCAATGTGTAGCATCTCATCGAGCAACTAATTTCTTCGTGGAGCTGAATGCAATTTTGTTCTCTTAAATCGTCACGGATGAGCAAAGGTCCTATGATATGGCTTCCTAACATTCCGGCTCAAACGTTTAGTTTTTCAGGATATTAGGCGGGTTATTCCCCAGTTGCATGAGGATTATAATTATACCAATATCGATAATTGTGTCGATTCAATTCACGATATACAATAAAGTCGCCTCGTCACTAAAACAAATTGTCCGCCGCGGTTACGCTGGAAATCTGTTTACCAAATTTAACAAATTTGAAGACGCCTATCTAAGCCATCTTCATTACGTTCCTGTTGTTAAATTGAGAATATTTTGAACCGAACTTTTCCAAATATCAGGCCTGCTGGCGAGTTCCTGACTTGATTGGGTAAGCGTTTCAACAAAGTCGAAGAACGCCCGACCACTTCTTCGGAGAGACAATTACTCGCTTTAAAAAGCAAGGCGGCAATAATTAATATCTACCTTTAAAATTTGCTTTTCGTTAATGTTTTAAAATAAATTTTTTTATCGGTGTTCCGGTTTGTTCAAATTTGCTGATTAGTTGCCTGATATAATACCTACAACGGTACAATCCGGATGATCGGTGTTAAATACGCGTTCAGCTCCGTCAAAATTGTGGGTAGTTCCACAAATATAAATTAATTCTGCTATATCTTCCAAAGATCTGGACCACCCCGGCATACTGATTTTTTTTTCAATGGAAAAACCTAAAATATCAAACTAGCAGTTCTCTTTTACATTAGCTGCAGATGAAATGAACCGAAACCATTATCTCTTAATTCTTTATAATCAACTCAGGGAAATTATTAAATATTTATTCGCATACTAAAGAATTGTATCGCCACTTTTGCCGATACTGGGATAATTCTAATTGCCATACTACCAAATATTTTCCGTAAAATGCGAAATGAGTTCCATAATAGGATTTTGCTTTGTATGGACACCGGTGGTGCCTATTATGTAAATTTAATAAAGTTATTAGGAAGTAAATGGATGAAGATTGAGATAAATAAAATTTGAACTTTCATTTTCTGGCCTTAATATCTGTTAAACTTCAAACTCCACAAGAAAAATGCTGAAGTAAATTTCTTTAAGTCATAGAATTTAATTCCGCATTGAAAATGATGCCTTCTCATATAAAACTGAAAAAATAGTAGGTGAGCCCTTGAGATATACCGTTCGTTGATTTTTTTTAAATGATTTCCAATTGGTAAATATTTGATTTTGTCACTTTTTATTATCATTAATTTTTCTTTGAATTTGTTTCATATTGAGAAGGCAGATGAGAATTTTTTTATACTTTGTTTATCCTGTTTATACATTAGGAAATGTTGAAATAGTGTGTCTTCCTAAAAAAAAATATTTAATTTAGATTAAAACTGGGTTTAATACACTTTAAACACTGACGCAGTATATGCGATTACGTTTGTTTATTCATATTCATATTAAACAATGTTCATCCGATCTCGACCAGTCGAGTTTCGCCTATTGCCGGAAGTTGTTCAAATCCATTTAAGAAGAGGATTTTCACAATAAAACCCGTCTGATGCAGAGGTTTGTTTTTAGCCGAGGGCCTGTTTAATAGCCGGGGAAGTCGTAATTGAAATACACAGTCCCAGATAACCGTGAAAACACACAAATCCGGGCCGCCAGGGGAAATTAATTTCAAACTTTGTACCGGGGAAATTACGGCGTGATTACGCCCCGGTAAATTTCCAAACCGCGTCGTCACTCCGCCCCGTCGCCGGATATTATAATTCTACGGATTCGCCAGAAGTTGATTGGGCTTTTTTCTTTTGATACGCTGCGACGAAGAAATTTCTTCCCTGGAGAGATAAACTTTCACTTAACTCGCCTCCCTGTTTACAGATTAACGTTCCGATGTAAATTTTAAATTACTATCCAAAAAATTAGAAAACCCAATACTTTTTGGATTGGAGAGTTTTGTTTAATGTCTATCAATGAGAGATATTTAACTAAATTTTTTAACTTAAACATGAATTTCTTTTCGGGCAAGCAAACTGTGTATTTGAGCTGTGCTTTCCTTAGTTACTTTGAGTAATAACTACCCCACAAACAAAATAGGAAAGTAGATAAAGTAAAGAGTTTCTTGTAGATTCTAATTGTGCATTTTAAAGTGAATTAGAAGCGAGAAAAAAATAGACACATTACAAATATTATAAATTTTAATTGGAGCAATGTGACTCCACCTTATTAATAAAAGTTCAGGTATCGTCGTCATCGATATTCTCGTATCTTCTGAAATGCTATTCGGGTACCATCCAGGACAAGGCATTCCTTAGATCGAGTTTCTCACTCTGGCCTGTTCAGGAAACCCAATGGCCTCCATCCGTGCATTTATAACCCTAAAATCTGTTCGGTAGATTAATAAAGTTCGAAACTGAACATCCTTCTTCACTATCCACTATACCGACGAGGGTATTCCTTAAAAATACATTATTGCTACCATTATATTTACTATAGACATTAATATAAATTCGAATACAATATTCTTAACATTTCCAGGCGATTTTTTCAACATCAAATCCAGTAGTGGGCTTCAAAAACTTTCAGTATCGGCTCTTCTGTTTTGTCAGATGGTTCAGAAAATGGATTAGACTCAAAGAAAACAAATCCTGGCGAATAACCTTCATCTTTCGCCATATTATCTCTCTAGCGATGAGTACTCCTCGAGTAAACAACCGTTTGGCAATTAAATCGACACCAACATATCCGGCCCAAAAAATAGAAATGTGTGGTGGTTATTAACTGTTAGTTAAAGATTACTTAGAAATCGTGAGATGCGGTCTGGTGTGAGGTAGGTTCTAAAAAAACATGTTCTTCATCCTGCCGACGTTTCGATTTTAATTGAGATCATCTTCAGGGGCCTGTGATTAATAAACATGGTTTACATTATCACATACCTGTAGAAAATGAAAAAAAATAATTTATGAAATGCTAGAAATTTGAAATGCTCTCTAAAATGTTTTTATGTTTTTTGAGATAAACCTCAGTAAAGGTCGAAACGTTGCACAATAGAGAATATGTTTTTCTAAAACAAACGTCGCACCAGATCGCATCTCACGATATCCAAATAATAGCATAATAGAATTGAACAGACAGCAAAATCATCGAGTAAATTACTTGAAAATCGCACGAATTCTTACAACAAACTACATACGCTCATTAATTACATCATTATGACTTCCATTCTGCACGTACGTGATTAAATGTGGGGTTTTACCGTTCCATCCTCTAAGAATCCAGTCATTCGCGCCCAAAATCCTTTGAAACATTGTCCCAGCTTACTTCTTCGTATCCAACGCTACCATAAAAACCTGGTCAATCAAAATAGCCACGGATCGTGTAAAATGTAAAAATTGGCGGTTTATTTGTCTATAAAAATGGTTAATTACATTTTGCACTTTTTTTTAGCACATGAAAGTACAATTCGTAATTGTAAAACTGAGTTAACATTTCAACAATGTTTCGATGTTTAAATAACTCAGTACAAACAGAAATTTAATTAACGAAGCTGTTACTGTATCAAGGAAAATCGATGCCGAGCCGAAATGGATCTGCCCTTTGTTATCATTTGTGTTTGCATTGTTGATCTTTCACCACGGATAAACTGAACAATAACGAATCCGCTGTGATTCTAATACGGACTAGTTTTAGATTTTTTTATTCATTTAAAACAAATAAAAAAGTTGTGAACCCGGTTTCCAATCCATTGACACGACCCCTTCCATATGCAGATAAGCACTGAAGGGAATCCAGCTGATATGTTAAAAAAAATACACGTAAGAAAAAACATGCCCTATATTATTCTCCCCTTCCTATTTGAAGTCTCGGTTACAACTGAAATGAAAAAAAAACAAACACCCCAACTGCCAAAGAGACGAAAAACGTATATACACCAAAAGCGTTGTTTAAATTTACCACTTTCCTATTATTAAAAATCAATAAGTCATACACTTGATGCGGAAAATTACCATCGGTACACAATGCAACCTGACACTTGAATCGATTGGTAATTGATTGGGGTTGACCCGGTATACCTGAGGGGTAGTTACCCCTCAACAAATACTCACATTCTTTTAGATTAAATAATTTGAAAAAATCTAGGCTTTTCATGATAATGTTTATTAAAGTCTAACACAGCCAATCGCCACACATTTTTAATCAGATAAATAATGTAATCTTCATTAATGCAATTAATAGCATAAATTTGACTATTACGCGTACAAATACTTGGACTACTAGTCATTCTTACATCCCTTAAGGCGCGTTAGTGAAAGGAACAACTCGCTTTTACTAAATTAGCATTCGCATCTCCGGCTATTGAAAACGAACAAAAACAGGTAATAATAACTAAAGCTCAGATAGTCAAACGCATATATAAAAATATTCTTTTCATTTATGTTAACTTACCACAAATGGAAGAAAAAATAAAGAAATATATAGTGAGAGAGAGAAAGAGAATGAAAAAATGAGTAAAAACAAAAAACAATTAGAAATATGGATAGATAGATAGATAGAGAGTGATTGATAGAATCGTCTACGCAAATGCCAATTAATTGGTTGTCAATTTATCGAAAATTTACAAAATTAATGTATTTTATGATCGTAAATTTTTGAATTTCAATAAATCCTGGGGAGAGACTGACTGAAGTTTTGACCTCCAAAAGTGCGTAAGTTTATACAGTTGCCTTAGTATACTAAGTTTACTTCATAATCGTAATGAACGTTCATGTCAAGTTACGTTTTGTTCAGCTTTGGTTGCTTATTGGACAACAAGGTCTCTTTATGTATTATTTGTCTCGTTCAAACCATTCAAGAAAACCCCTTGAAAATGGGAAACCTTTTCGAGTTAATTTAAAAATTAAAAGCAAAGGTTTTTACCCTAAAAAAAAGAACGAAAAAACTCTTGATATTTGCTGCTTTCTAATTCAATGTGCCATTGTCGGAAATAAAATCGAGGGAAGCCAAATAGCCAAATTTAAAAAAAAAATGTTTTTCACCGACGCTAAATAAAACGTGAAACATGCAGGAAACAATTTGTGCGATTGTTTCATTTCCCTTTTTCTTATTTTGCCCGAATACCGTTCATTTTATTTTCATATTAAAGTACGTGTTGACATTTTGGGTTTTTAATATTGCAAATTATTCTTTGGTTTTAGAATTATCAATTTTAACGTTAAAACTGATATCATAAAATTATCAACAGATCGTCAGAAGAGCTTTTAAAAAGTTTGTTTATTTTTTATTACCACAATTATTTTTTCTCAAATTGTAGGGGTAGTATATGCCGGTCAATGCTTGGGAAAGAACTTGGCAAATGTTTTGAGAAATAGATTTTTGGATAAATGGAATTTTGAACTCGTTGTGGAGTACTGGGGACGTTGGATACTGGATGGTTAACCAGTTCCCACAATGTACAAATCGGTTTTAAATTATTGTACGTTTGTTTCTCGCTGTTAGAGTAGACCGTAGTCACTATCTGCTTTACTTTCTTTTCTGAAGAAAGAAACGTTTTGCATTCTAACATGTAAAATGAATACGCATACAATACATGGTCTTTGGCTAATATGCAAACAACATAAAGCCATTTAAAAAAAATAGTGTAAAATGTTTATTCTTAAATAATCATAAGTCTAAATTGGTTAAACTAGAAATTAGACATATAACTGAAAGACTAACGGAGACATCAAAAGCCATACTGATAAGATTAAGGTTAAGTTTAGGTTTTAGGGTTTTTAAGTTAAGTTTAGATTTTATTTCATTATCAAGAGAAAAAAATGTTTTTAACAAATATGGAAAGAAACACGTGAAGAAAGTTCTCTTTCTATCCTAATAGGCATTACGTATTTCACAATTTACCCCTGTTTTAATGCAATACAAAAGCTTATTCCCGAATTCACTAAATTCGTGGTTCGCTTGACCAATTAATACATTACAATTAATTAAGGTTTTAAAATTCAAAAGGTGGGTTTGAGATGGGGAGTTGATGTCCGAGTGCATCGAGGTCACGACAGCTCAAGTGGTAGAGCAGCGGGGTATCTAGCCGAAGATCATGGGTTCGAATCCCGCTTGTGCCACTGCCTTTTTCATCTCACCTAAAAACCTCAATTGATTGTAACTTATTCTAGAATATGTATTGGGTTGTCCGGAAAATAATGCAGGATTTTGGTATTAAACAAAAAAAAAAGAAACTAGTTACTTTAAAGCAATGTTCTTTAATCAAAATAATTTCCCAAACTCTCAATACATTTCTCCCAACGTGTTGGTAACTTATTAATTCCGTCTGAGTAGAATTCAGAATTTTTAGAATTGATAAAGTCAATAAATGCATTTTCCAGTTCCGTTTGATTTTTGAATATTATGTGTTGTAAGTAGTGGTCCAGGTGTCTAAAAAAATGGTAGTCAGTAGGCGAGAGGTCCGGAGAGTAGGGTGGGTGAGGCAAAGTTTCATAGCCAAGCTCCAATAATTTTTGTGACGTTACACGTGACACATGTGGTCGAGCGTTGTCATGCAACAAAATGGGCCCTTTCCGATTGACCAAAGAGGTGGTCAGCGACGGTCGTTTTACTGACTTTGAGTTGCTCTGCAAGTTCTCGAACAGTTGTTTTGGGGTTTTCTTCCACCACTGATCGCAGAACATCATCATTAAGAGAGGAAGGCCTTCCACGACCTTCTTCATCTTCAAGGCTGAAATCTCCCTCCCGAAATTTTTTAAACCACCTTTGCACAGTGCACTCATTAACACAACCCTCGCCCCAGACTTGGTTAATGTTTCTAGCCGTTTGGGCTCCGCTTCGGCCGAGTTTAAACTCGTAAAAGAAAATCGTACGAAATTCTCGCTTTGACATTATAAGGATGACTGAATTATTTCCAAGTAGCGGAATGCTACAGAGGTAAACAAACAATATCATTTGGAAGAGGATTAATAAGTGTTGACATTCATACAAATGAGTAATCCTGTAAACGTAAACAGAATATTTTATATAGATTTTTTTTAATGAAAACTTAAAATCCTGCATTATTTTCCGGACAACCCAATATTTCTTAACAACAGTTTAACTGCAATATAAATTTACTCTCTCTTCCTTCCTCCATATCTCCGTCTCTCCCAACCTTTTTTCCATTAACGTTTTTCTTTCTCTCAATCTCGCTCTTTCTTCTACCATCAAACCCTCTCCCCATGATTCTCTGTCTGTCCCTTTCTCTTTCTCTCGCTTTCTCTCTCTCTCTCTCTCTCTCTCTCTCTCTCTCTCTCAACCCATACTAATCAAATATTCTATCTCTCTTCGATATGCACATGTATGCATGTTTAGCAACACGTTATGATGAAATTCTTCTATGATAATTAAAATTGGATCGCCTTAGACCAATAATTACCCTTGTCAACTATAAAACAAAGATTTTGTAAAAATTAATCAAAAAATAAAAATTGATCATTAACATATATCGACTTTTAAAAGAGAGCATTGTATACTTTAATGTTGTAAATTAATTGAAGAAGGAAACTATTAAATTTACATTATAACTCACTCGTAACTTACAATTAACAGGTATTACGTACATGCATTTTCGATGGTTATATTCGATGTCGATCATTTGGCTAATCTGGAACAACATTTAACCTAGCTCTGTCCTAAGCACAGGGTATATCACCCGCAAAAATATCTCCTCATTTAAAAATCGAAAATGCTCGGTAAAGGATCAATTGACTATTTCAGCAATCACAAACATGGCTGAGCAACAGTAACAGTATTCGGTTGTTACCAGTCGGGCTCACCGGACAAAACTGATCCCACAAGAAGGGGGTTGATTATCCTCAGTTTCACTGACACATCCGAATTAGCCCTTACCTCGAAAATTCCCGTTTTATTTGTCCCAGCCTTCAACAAAGGAAGCCTGGGGCTGAGGAATTAGCATAAGAAGGAGCCCTTTGTTTAACCCCGAGATTCTCACGATGAGCGACCCTTAATGCGTTTCATTACGCGATTTGCATACCCGTCCTCACACCCTTTCCTTACTCCCACCTGTTGATCCCCGACATAAGACCCATGCCGAAATTAATAATTCTCCTCTTGACTAACGGGCTGAAACGTGGAGCGTAAAACCGAGATATGTTCTCGTTTCAGGACCACGGAGGGCGTACGCAATTATCGTAAACATTACACTGCATGATCCCAGCATAATTCCATGCCGTAAATTTACACGTTTCCCACTTACTAGGCTGCGGTGAAATTTATTTTCTGCATGGAATTATTTAAGGTTTTAATTTTTTTGTATTCCAATGCAATCTAATTAGATTATATTTTTAATCCATTTTCAACTTTTATCTGAAAATTCAATATTTAATTTATGCGGTTTACATAAAAATTCGAAGATTTAACAACTTTAAAACAATATAATCAAATCGCTTACCAATAACACTGAAGACTTTTACGTATTTTATTATAATATAGTTCTTCATAATAAAGCTCATAATTAGAAGCTTAAAACTTTCACGGCAATTGATTTGTTTGAGTGTATACAATCGTGGCATGCGATATGAAAATCCTGACAACCAACAACACTTGTAACTCCATGAAACCGATATAATTGTACATACCACAAAAAGGAGTAATTACCAAATTGATCAAGTAAAAGACTCGTATTGTTGGATCCAGGTCCCTAGTACAGAGTCAGGCAAAAGTCTCAGCCAAAGAAATTTCACTTAAATTTGTTGTATTAAAGATAATTGGCCACAATTAGTTAATTTATAGGTAGTAAAACGCAATATGTAAAAAAAAAATTATTAATAAATTTATACTTTTACCCTTATTATTTGAATTAAAGGGTGAATTTGATTGGTGTCTGGGACAAATATAAATATTTCAATTAATTAATCTTTTTGTGTAAGGTTTTGGTTGAAATGAAAAACTAGTGCCACGAGCTTGATTCGAACCCACGATCTTCGCCTAAATACTGGCTCTACCACTTGAGCTATCGTGACTAGCTAGAGATAAAGGTCAAGTGGTAGAGCAGTAACGCATTTAGCCGAAGGTTTTCGTTTCGAATCCTGCTCGTGGTACTAGTTTTTCATTTCAACCAAAACCTTACATAGAAAGAATAATTAATTGAAATAAGTAATTTGGTCTATAGACCACTAAATCAAATAGAATATACAATTATTGCATTAACATCAATTTCATTAATGAAGGGCAACATGATTTGAGTCAAATGATCTATCTGGTCCAGTCAAACTTTTGTCGTTCAAATTGAGACTTACCTTGAAGTTACAAGTCTTTCTCTTCAAAATGAAAAATGTAAACAATTCAATGTTGTTGTGTTCAACAGTTACTCTGTTTTGTTCATAAATTGTTAGTAATCTAAAATGAGCCTGAAGTCGACTTGAATTCTGATGTTAAATTTATTAGACTTTTTGCGTAAGTTTTGTATTATTTGCTATAGAATTTCTTACCAAGGCTTAATATGGGCATTCCAGTCAGGCCTTTTTTTTATCCTCAGTCGAAGTATCGTGACAGGCCGTCTTTATATGTTCTTCGGTGGGTTGTCGATATCAATACGAATCTCAGGGGATTTTCAATTACCATTGGTGTAATCAAATTTACATTACAATTAATATTTTTGGAGATACTGCGGACTTTATGAAATGCATTTGTGAAAAATGTATGGTGTTTAGTGACTGTTAATCGATAATTATTCAGAAATCGTGAGATGCGGTCTGGAGCGATGCAGGTTTCAGAGAAATATTTTCTTTATCGCGCCAACGTTTCGATCTTTGTTGAAATCATCTTCAGGGCACTCTCTACACGACACCCAACAATGCCACAATTACACAGAAGAGAAACACTTTGAGCCCTGAAGATGATCTCAATAAAGATCGAAACGTTGGTACGACAAAGAAAATATTTTTCTGAAACCTCTATCACACCAGATCACATCTCACGATTTCTGAATAATTTGTGAAAAGTTAAACTAACTGAATTGAAATAATTCGAATACCAGATTTTAGAAATATAGACATTTGAGACCTAGTTGAGATGTAGGATCACCTCGTTTTTTACCCTTTATTAGCGACGGCTTTTTTCTGAAGTTTTTTAAGGATGGATGGGAAAATTTATAGGTATATGAGATAGTGTTGACGAGCAGGGTATATTTATATGTGTATGTCTCTGTTACAGCCGTTGTATATAACATGTAGCCTAGATCATTGATGACCAGACGTGACTGTTTAATAGTTATTAATTTGCTTTACTTAATAATAAATAGTTGTATTTGAAACAGCTTACGTGTCACTGCTGCACTAGAGAACGCTTTGAATATCATTTTGAATTTTATAAATTGTCGAATAAATATGTTGGCATTTAAGATTAGAGGAATATAAGTTTATTTTGTCATATAACCCAAATATTGAATATTGTTATAAACGATGGATTGCTGATTCCAAATGTGCAGATGGCCAAGTTGAATAGCTGTATTAATGCAGAGTTAGAAGATACATAATAGATTTTACTTTGGAATTCATATCAAGAGTAACCGAGATGCAAAATAGAAAAAGTATCATAGACGGATGCGTGTGGTGTTTAATGACCAATGATGTTGATGATTACGTGGAGATCGTGACATGTGTTCTGGACCATGTACACAGAAAACAAACACCTTTAGATGACTCAATAAAGGTCGAAACGTTGGCACGAGAAAGGAAATGTTTTCTAAATCCACATCACACCAGACCATATCTCACGATCTCCAAATAATCATTATAGACATAGGGACATGATAGAAAAACAAACAACAGTAACATATTCGTTGAATGTTGTTTGTTATTCTAGGTGAATTTTCCTACTTTAGATGTTAGGGATGGACACATTTGACACGTTTCTCTATCGCGTATAAGCAACTTAATAACGTCAATATTTTATTAGATAGTTACATCACCGTTTCATGTGTAACGCATGACGAAAAAGGGGCTAATGAAGGACTGAATTCATGGAGCGTGAACTATGGCAGGACGCAACGCTAAAATGATTTCGGCCACATATAAAAGGATCCGTAACGGTATCGGCGATCATTCTATCATAACACAACGGGATGAAATTAGCCATCGTACTCACCTTTGCTGCTGTCGTTGTTGCACAGAACAGCGGCGAACACGGCCACGAACATGACTACTATGTACGTATGTCTTAATTTTAATATCACAATTAATTACGGTTTTTAGTTGAGATGAAAAAAAGTTAATGGCACGAGAGGGATTCGAACCCACGACCTTCGGCTAGATACGCCGCCGCTCTACCACCTGAGCTATCGTGACCTCGATCCTCTCGGACATCAACTCCCCATCTCAACCTCACCTTACGAGTTTTGCCTACTTTTTTTTCATCTCAACTAAAAACCGTAATTAATTGTGATATATTAATTGGTCGAACGGACCACGAAAACAGTGAATTAATGACTTAATTTTAATTTTTTTTTATACAAATACTTATTCTTTCCAGTCACCACCGCATTACAGCTATGAATACAAAGTAGAAGATAAGCACACAGGGGACTTCAAAAGTGCACATGAGACGAGGGAAGGCGACAAGGTCAAAGGTTACTACATGCTCAAAGAACCTGACGGCACAGTCAGAGAAGTGCACTATACGGCTGACAAACACAACGGGTTCAACGCTGAAGTAAAAAGGGTCGGACACGCCGTTCACCACTACCCACTCCATCACTATTAAATTAACTTAATCCAAAATCCAATAAATGTTGATAAACCATAAAAAATCTTTTAATGCTGTTGCACCAAAGTTTTAACTAACTGACTTTTGGTTTAAAAAATGAACTTGTAAACTAAAAGCAAAAGATTTAAGACAAAGACAACTAACTTATATGACTGAACATAAATCAGTTTGGACAGCCACCCCATTCTATCACAATCCCTTTCGCAACATCGCGGAATTAAGTCAACGAACGTAACAGCCAAGCCAGAAGGAGTAAAACCTTCACTCTTGCACAATACCATTCAAGAAATTCCCCTCTTATATAAGACATATTGGATCATGAAAATCACAAAAAATGAGTCCAAACATTGCCACTCTCCCTTCATCCAAAAGCTTCAGATGTTTAGCATATTATCAAAAACCTGGTCCATAAACCTCCTTGATATGACCTTATAACCACGAAATATTTTTATTCTTTCACTTTATACAGTCCTAAGAACCGTTTGAGAGAGAAAGTTTGTTTGCGCTTCAAGCAAATTACAGGAATGTCGGGAAGGGTTCGGGATACAAAATGTTCGAAGCAAAAGTCGCGGTGAAAAGTACGGCTGACTTAATAAATCCTGAACATACAGAAATTATGTAAGAATGCAGTAGTCTAATTAGTATTTCTTTCTTTACCAAAAAGAGCTTTTCATCCTTCAGAGGCGCACTATTCTCGTAAAGAATATTTTTTCGATGCAGCGTTACGATCAGTGAAATCTTTGAATTGGTCCAGAAAAAAGGTTCACCCTCTTTACTACCTATTCTAATGCTTCTTAAGAACTCTATGAAGGGGAAAATTGTATGTCTTTGGTGCTTCGGCCTCTCAGAGGATTGTCAGGAAGAGTTCGGGATAAGAGGTTAGGATTGCGGTAATCCTCATCCTGAGATAATTATACATTTCCATCCAGAGGTCTAGCATATAATCAAAACTTGCACAAAAACAAAGCTTCTGGATACAACCTTACAACATACATCGTTTCCTCCTAAATCTTTTAAATCTCTCTCTTTCTCTCTCTCTCTCTCTCTCTCTCTCTCTCTCTCTCTCTCTCTCTTTTTTTCTCTAATATTTTAAAAACCCTTTGAGAGAGAAATTCGCAAGTTTTTTGGAACTTTAGACGTTTAGGATTGTCGCAGTTAAGTTCAAGGTGCTTTAAGTTAAGGATAAAAAGTTTTCCTCTAGAGGTGAGGAGTTAAATTTTAAATATTGAGAGAGCAGACACATCGCTCTACGGGTTCACCCTTATCCTTCGTTTAAATAAATTGAAAAAATACTGCTCTATGCACTAATGTGAGACATGCAAGTATTGCAAGATTAAATACTAAACTACATAAATTTTTTGATTTTTCGATCGGTCCGCTCCATTCGAAAGGGTTATCGATAAGGATTATTTCTTACGCTCGCTAAGATATATTAAAGAATTTGTATACTGGGTCGTCTTTCTCGGGATAGAAGCAGGTTTTAGTAAAATATTTTAATTGTAATAAATGCCTATAGCATGGTTGTGTATTGTCTATCCCGTTGCAATATGTGAATCTTATGCGAGTCACAAAATTGTTCATCTTTTTATTCATTACTAATTTATTTGTTCATTCATTTGTTATTTAACTATTAATTTGGTACTTTACGTGTTCAGAGTACAAAGGAAGGTGATTCACCTCTCACGCACTTCCTAATCTGAAGAAGATTAAAATCAGAAACTGTGTCCGACATGTAAATGTTTTCACGTTTGATAATAAGAAACATAGCTGAACAGAATTGTCTAATGTTATGTCGTAATCAACCCCCTAAAGAAGGGCTGGAGATTTCTATTCAACCCGTTCGAGGAGGCGAAACCAGTCGGATTTGCATAAATAGTCGCCCGTTTGTTTCACATCTATAGTCTTTATTCCCACGATTATCAATTCATTTATTCCCTAATGTCCCAAATTTAAGAAGGGGTGGCTCTCCAGGTGCCGCTAATCAGCTCTTCTGTTTCTATGCTAATGGTAAGAACGGATCCTACGGTCTGAATTAATTCGCCATTAACCAAACGTCGTTAAACCCCTCAGTGGTGTACCGTCTCTACGGTTTTTTTCACTATAAAACACCCGGCTTGGTTGTGAAAAGAGTTGCGTTATGATCTATGGCAATTTAGAAAGGAAAGTAAACTAAGATTGAAAAGAGACGATAGGAAGAATTAATTATTCTTTTTGTGTAAGTTTTCGGTTAAAATGAAAAAGTGAGTTCTACGAGCGAGATTCGAACCCACGACCTTCGGCTAAATACGCTGCTTTACCACATGAGCTATCGTGACTTCGACTCGGGTCCCAACTCCCCATCTCATTCTACAAACTTTTGAATTTTCCCTTCTTTTTGGTATTTTTCAATTAACGTTTTTATTTAAACCAAAGCCTTACACAAAAAAAAAATCAATTGAAAAAGTAATTTCGCCGTAAGTCAATGGACGAACAAATATAATAGTACTAGTATAGTACGATGGTAAGACTGATGATGTCGTACATTATACCGTAACAATATGTCCAATTTACTCAATACTTTCAATTGTTTTTTATCCGATTACCACTATCGCGCAGTATCGGTGTTTTTAAGGACATTTTAGCACCACACTTCAAGATTTACTACTGATCACTTCTTTCAATTAATTAATCTTTTTGTATAAGGTTTTGGTTGAAATAGAAAAGTTAATTGAAAAATGCCAAAACGACGGAAAATATCGACCGTAGAACTTGTCCTTCATTTTCTCTGAACACAGTTACGTTTTCCAGTCTAAACTCCTAATTGTTTTATTTTGGACACCTGGTCATTTCATCGTCATACTTGAAGAATCACAATTAATGGAAACAATCTTAATATGGAAATGGTATAGCCACTTCAAAAAGGACCTGGAGGAATAAGCGAACAAAGTTCTACTTTCTTAACGATATTTTATGAGCTGTGGGTATAACAAATATTCCAGGCAAACTACTAATTATTGTACGTAACAGGAAATTTGTAATAGAACAAGTATGGCTGAACAATGTATTCTATGTAATGTATAGTATACGAATCGAAGGAACCTTAGCAATCCAACTAGGGGCAGCACACTTTTATCCAACTTCAAACCGCTATAAAACAGCGATAAATCTGATACCTGATGAAACCACACCACATGGAACTTGCCAAAGGCTTAGAAATAAAGTATTTTCTAAACTCCCATATTTACAGACCTTGTGCAGCAATTTCGAATGTAGATAGGTCTCAATTTGTTGTTTATTCGTCCAGACTCTACCGATTGTTCGGCCGCCACCATTCCCAGTCCACCTGTGGTTGAGTCTACCACCTCCGGAATATTATTCAGCTTTTTCTCTGGGTGTATTTTGTCTTTATATTACGCAGCCAAAGTACACCAGCTTTGCCTTTAATAACGTGCTCTCAAGTGAACAGCCTGAATTAATTTCCTGAAGGAGAGATGGGTTCTTTTTGCAGTCCAAGGCGCAATCAAAATTTTCCTTCAACACTACAGTTCAAATGAAACTATCTTCCTTCACTCAGTCTTTATTATGGTCCAACTCTCGCAGCCATATTTTATTCTTGGAAATACCATTGCTTTAACTATCTTTACCTTTACTGACAGTGAGATTTCTATGTTATTCACTGTTTCGTCAAGGTTTGCCCTTGTTCACCTCACGAAAAGTCAATATTTTCTCATTTTCTTCCTGCAGTAGGTTAGGTTAAGTTAGGGTGGCAAAGGTACTAGGAGGTGGGGGTTTGTGTGCCCCAGGCACTGCAGCCTTCTGGCTTATTGTACCTTCCTAGTTCTTTAGTTTAGTCAATAGACTCGATCCTTTTTCTCAGGAGTATCAAGTCATTGACTGTTATTGCTTCAATGTGGTTCTCTGGGTCATTTTTGTGCGACAGATTGAATCTCCATTGAGCCGTTGCTTCAAAGAGTGGCTGTTTCCTCCTCCTCATTACATAGTCTGCAAATTGGATCACTATTATATATGCCCATGTTTTGTAGATGTTTTCTCAGGTGCCAGTGGCCGGTTAGTAGTCCTACCACTCCTCTGAGATTTGCCCTCTCCAGTTGCAGCAGTGTTTTTGCCAGTTTTGGTGAGGGTTGTTTTTATCATGAGTTTACTGTGTCTAGCACTGCTAGAGTTTATCCATTTTTCTCTTTGTTTTATTTGGATCCAGTCTGCGATGGAGGATTCTACGTTTGTTTTGGATATCCCAAGGATAGGCTCGGGGCCTATGTATGGTCTTGCGGATCCTCCTCTGGCCAGTCTGTCTGCTTCTTCATTACCCAAAATCCCCTGTGCCATGGCACCCAGGATACCGTTACCTTGTTGTGTTTTCCCAGGTTTTGGAGATTTTGGATGCATTCACTGACTAATTTTGATGTGATTCTTGTACATGCCAGTGGTTTGATAGCTGCCTGGCTGTCTGATCTTATGAGGATTTTTTTGTCAGTGTAACCTATTTTAAGATTTTCCAGAGCACAAGCATTGATAGCATGTATTTTTGCTTGAAAGACCGAGGTGTACTTCACTAGTGAGTTTGATTGCTCATATTTTGGGCTTGTACAGAAAACACATGATCCGGTTCCTTCATTTGTTTTGGAGCAATCCGTATACCATATCATTGTATCCGATGTTCTGTGTTCTACCTCTCCTTTGTAGTCTGTTGAGATTATGTAGGAGGTTGTGATGATTGTTTCCGGGACCATGTAGTCAGTCCTCATCTCTAGTAATGGGTGTCTGATTTTGTTAATTATGGTTGTGTGCCCGAATTGTTTGGCTCCTTTCCAATTTAATTGTTTTTGGAGCCTGAATGAGCTTTTCCTAGCCTCTCCTTGTATGAATATTTCTAGTGGAGGTAGGTTTAGCAGGGTATCTAGTGCATTTGTAGGGGTTGTTTTCATTGCCCCTGTGATACATAAGTCACAGTAAGTGTCTGCAGTAATCGTTGTGCCTAGTCTGACACTGCATCCACTTTTTCTTCCTCTTTTTGCAACTTTTTAATCAACCTTGTTGGCATAATTTTTGTTTTTTTGAAGGTTTTTTCGACGAATATGCACAATAGATTATTGGCGAATATTAGTAGAAAAATTTGAGATTTAGGGTAATGAGGCAAGGAAAAAATCAGCTCATCATCAAATTGATTGGCATAAATGATCTGCATTTAATTAAAATAAGTAAAGTAATACAATAAATTAAAATCATTTAATCATAATAATAGTGTTCTAATTGGACAATGTGATTGGCCACAAATTTTTGAGCCGAAGGGTAAACAATATATTTTAAAAGGAGAGGGATCACGATTGTACCGATCGGTAATTAAAACTCCCATGGCACAAAGGGGGATTTGGAGTGGATCCTTCATCGGAAAGCCCCCATATTTCCGTTTATTCCCTTTTCCATCCGAGGTCCGTTTCCGCCCAATTAGGCCTACTTCTTAAAAAAGGAACCGCCCCCGAGGTAATCCCCGTCGAGACAAAGGGCCGAGGTTCGAAATTCGAAATTTACTCCCTCATCCAAGGGGATTAATTGGGGGATACGCCCTCTTGGAAGAAAATCCGTGAGAACGAAACCACTCCTGAGGCCCTCGTGAGATATTTTCTCTTGTGTGATTTTTTGTCTTTCTTTTCCTCTGAGGGCTTTTTTTTATTAAAACTTGAATTCATCCTTTAATGCTCTTTAACGAAAACAGAAGATATTCGAAAATGTTACTTTTGTTTTAAACTAAAGGGATGAAAAGTGCAATAATTGGATGACAGTCGTCCAATAGGCCAAAACGTTTCAAACAATAAAACAACCTTGCTCTTCTTGATAAGTAATTTATTGTTTACTGTATTATCAGGATTTAAAGCCTCAACATGAAATATTTATGAGTTTTTGGTTCAACCATAACAAACAAACACCAAAAAAATCGAAATATTTTGAATGCCCATCCACGGCGAATTAGAATAGAATTTTATGAAGAAGGTCAGTGCTACCCATCATTTAAGCAGAGTTTATAAAGGGTAAAGATTAATAAATTGATTGTATTTATTTTAAATTTTTATTTAGTTATGAGTTTTTCAGTGTTGAGTCTGTGTGTATTTTTATCCATGATGGTGGGCAATAGCAAAGATTATATCATTCCAGGAGTGAGAGTGTTTTAGATACATATCGGGTTCGATCCTAGAGCCGTTGGATTCGAACCTTGTTTTTACCGTGATGAGAGCCCGTAAATTTAATATCAGCAATTTGAATGCTGATCAAAAGATTTTGGCCTCTAGTTTTTAATAATTGTTTACAAACACATTATTTATACAGTTGTTTACATGGGTTCGCAAAAAATACGCAAAATACGTGTAATTGTTACGGAGTAATCAAAATTATATATAAAATTTGTAGTATGTAATCCATGTTAAGTGGCAGAGAAGTCCGAAAAACCTAATATTATTTTCGATCATTATCAATCAATCTTCTACCCTCTCTCATGCTCAATCATTTGTTTTCCCTTTATCTCTATGTCCCTCATTCTATATCTAATTTTCATAATTTGGTCTAAATTTCAGATAGAGTAACGAGTTAGAAGATGTTTATTTTACCCTCTTTTGACCTGAAAAAGAAATGTGAACGATAATACGCGTAATGACTTTGTGCAATTGGCAAATATTTTGCCCAAAATTGTAAAGTGCCTGATTCCAGCATAATACTACAGCATTACTATCAACATTTTTCATGCATATAAAAAATACACGCGAGTCTATATAAACGTTATTTTTTCCACCTGGAGTATCTTTTTTTTTAACTTTTGTGAAAGCGCTGAATTTTTTGATGTGGAAGTAGTTTATTGACCTGATTACAAACTGGTTTATTAGGATTTGTTCTCTTTGCGGTTTCTGAGTATAAAAATATCGTTTGCATTTATGACATGTCCTGTATATTAGAAAGATCTTGGCCTCTTCTCATGCCTTTTAACAATTTAAAACAACGTATAAATATGGTCAAGACTAAATTTAAATGCTAACAATTTTACTTAAATTAGGAAAAATGTTACAAATTATAATAAATGATCAGATACTCCTTCAGAGAGTGTTCGATGTTGACACTTCGAAAGTTAAACAACAACTAAGGTAAGTTGTTGTTAAGGTTTTCAAAAGTATAAAGCCATTCCTGTTTTCCAACCAAGCGAGATTTCCTGGGCAATTAAAAAAAAGTAATATATTTTGAATTAGTTCCACAAAAGTTTTTCAATCCCTTGAAACAGATAGCTTAATAGAAACAAATTAATCGTCAAACTGATAAAAAAGAGTAAAATAAAATAAAGTAAAGAAAGTCCCGGGAAAAACTTAAATTACCATACCAAGGGGGGGCTGTGGTGGGCCCATCCGCGGAAACTTTTAATGGGCGTTAAAAAGCATTTAGGGTTGCGACTCAATTTCCACCCCGGTTTCCCTATTTCCGGACGCTTTTCCACCGGCTTGGGTCTAATATGGTGAAAAGCGTTTGGTAGCGAGAAGCTGGAACTCTTAGAAAACTACGGTGATGATATTATATGTTTCTGAGTTTTTATCTATAATTAAATACACATAAGTTTTAATTGTTTTATTTAAATATTTTATTACTCTTCGCTTTTAAGGTTTTCATTCCATTCATTTCCGCAGTAAAGGATTTTTTTAGCAACGATTATTATTAAAAAAAATTAAAAGCTTATTAAAGTTGATAAAGCCAGTCAATGCAACAAGTCATAAACTTTACGTTTTAAAAACTTAAATGTTTCATTTAAATACCGTCAATACTTAAAATTATCAAATAGAAGTAATTCGGTATAAGTTTTTTAAATTTCTCTCTTACTCTCTCTCGCTCTCTCTCCCCCTCCCTCCTTCCCCCCTCACACTCTCTCTCTCTCTCTCTCTCTCTCTCTCTCTCTCCATCTACCTTACTTCCTCTCTCCCTCTCTAATACAGAGACTTCTCTTTGTATGAAAGGAGAGGCTTTATTTATTCACGCAGTCAAGCTCCTTTGACCTTTCTTACTCTTAATATGAGTTATACTGTATAATATACATTTAGACCCATTTGGTATTTACAATGTATTTTACAATTAACGTCAATAATAACGAAAAAATGTAATCTTTGTTTTGTTTTTTTAGTAATAATTCGTCAATATAATTGTTTAATATTCATTTCTTTTTTGCTGTAAGTTTATAAAATTTTTGGACATAAGATTCATAATTAAATTAATATCATTAATTAAACAAACAACAAAACGAAAAATACAAACAAACAACTCCTAGGCTAGCAGGTGTTATTTTCATATGTCAATTTTTATTTAAATAATTTACAATATATGGCAATTATATAATTAAAAAAAGGGAACCTATTGTTATTATCATTAAAAATACATTTCTAAGAAAGTAATTGTAAAAACAGAAAACAAAACATTAAAAAAAGAAATAAGTTTACAAGAAAAACTTTATTTATATAATAGGTAATGTTGATTGACATCTTTAAAAGTCAAAAATTTTATCATTACTTTAAATATTACTTTTCTTAAATAAGTTATATTTATATACTTTTTTGTGTTAAAAGAATTTCTGTAACAGTTTGTTCTATTTGTAGGTACAATTATATTACCAGGCTTACATATTTTATTATAGAAGCTGTTAGTGAATATAATTAAATTATATATAAATAGTGATTCTTTTACCATTATTGTTTGCTTTGTGAAAGTTATAAACACAAGGGGCATCGGTGGCCGCAAGGTTCCGTCTTTGACACGGCGCTCATCACTGTAAGGTAAAGGTCAAGGGTTCGAATCCGGCGGCCCTGCTTTCGAACCCGACATTAAGTATACAAACTACAAGAATGTATAATAATTGTTTTAAACGCATTATATTGTTATAATATGCATTAAATTTTTTGTAATTTGGAGTTTAAATCGTGACGTAATTTACATAATAAATTGTTTAAACTGTCAGGCAACTTAAATCCATCTTACATTCCAATATCTTGGGAAGAGAGTAAAGCAACATATATATGACGGCAAAAAATCACAAGCAAAATCCTGCAGCACCAACCATTTCGAACACAAACACAATTACGACTTCAATAATCCAAAAATATTAGACACAGAACAAAACAAGCATAAACGTAATTTTTAGAAATTATTTTCATCAAAAGAGATAAACGCTGCATCAACGAGAGAACAGAAATATGTAAACTCAGTCGCAGCTTCGCCAATATCATTAATTAAATTCAATATAAATGACATACATATATCATCACATCACACAAAACATATAATATAACACATAAAACATTCATCACATTCCACACATCAAAGATTTTTACATAGTCTAATTATTTAACAATTTAGCATTCCTTTTCCTATTTGCCCCCGTCTATATAATCCTGAAAGGTTTTGTCCTATCGCCGGCAGTTTTCACCTCAAAGAAGCAGATTGCTCATACAAAAATGTTCTTCTATACCGACTTCCTTCTCCACCCCTTCAAAATCCAATGTATATAGACATAAAACAACAATATCTCATTGGCACTCTCAACATGACATGCAAGAATGGCACAATTACACAGAAAACAAACACTTTGAGTGAGTAGAATTACTTTTATTGAATATCTATGTATACATATATACACTATAAACTGTACATACATTGGCACGATAAAGAAAAATGTTTTCAAAACTACACCACACCAGACTGTATCTCACGATTTCTGAATAATAATTGGAATTAAATTTTAAAAAGGATATTAAATATGGTCTTATTACCGTTTGGTTTAAATTTAGTTTTAGGTTAATAGGTTTAAATTTTAACAAGTTAGTTATAATATAAATTTTTTCATATACATTTTGTCTAATAACATCACAGCAAGGAGCTAGGATCACTTGGTGGCGATTTTTGGGACGTTATGAGTTATTCCAACGATTAGGATATACATGCCGATTTAAACAAACGTCGAAAACTTGAGTAATAATAGTAACAAAATAATAACAAGTGTGAGGGAGAGAAAGAGAGTGAGAGCGAGAGGTATGAGAGAATGTTAATTAAAGCGTTGGGCAAGTCAACATATAAAAAAAAATTCTTGACCCTTTTCTTTTGGGGTAGTTACGATATAACATCCGGAAAGCCACTTGTATTTGTTATTACCTTCTTAATAATTTTACTAATTTATTGGCATTGTTTAAAATATTTATTTTCAATAACTACTTAATTATTTATTTCAAAATTGTTTATAATATCATTGTTTATAAGTTGTAAGTAAATAAAGGAATAATGTGAACGTGATGAATGGGGTTGTAATCGCTGCATGAAAGTCTAAATTTTGATAATTACAAGCTGTTATTTACACAATAACGGAATAAATAATAAAATTAGGAAAAGCTTTCAAACGTCAGGGGATCGTTATTCCGGGACACCCAATCAAATTAAGACCACCCCTTATAATGTATTATTCAAGGCATTTCCGTAATGTATATCATCGGTTGTAAAAAACATTTTGCCGTCAAGTATAGACAGGACCCCGCGCCAGCATACGTTATCCTATTATCGAATCAAACGTCGGGCGCGAGGGGGTTGGTGGTGGGATTTTTTCCGCTTTTTTTTCTAGTTTTTTTCCCCGTATTATTAAAATTAATGGGAAAAAAATACTCACCCCAGAAGAGCTGCTGTGGAGGGCGCATGACCGGTCGCCCTGGATACCCGACACCCCTCTTTTTTAACCCTTAGTTTAGGGCATGCACCATGGAAAAGAGTAGGGGTCGCTTGTAAAAAAAAAATGGCCGAAAGATCAATATAGTTTTGGGCAATTGGGCTCACAATAAACCACCCCCTTGCTGGCAACACTATCAACCCCCTGAGCCTTAAACATGTTAATTTCTCACCTAAGATTCACAATTAACCAAGAGGAAAGACCTGATAACCTACCGGCGTTTTTCAACTCCCTTTTCTCTCTTCTTCCAGTAGTGATTAGCCTAAATTGAATAATTTAGACCTTTCTAACATTTTCGTCCCTTGTTATCGCTTCAAGCTGTAACACTTTTAATTAAAACAAACAAACAACCTATTTTTTCTTTATTGTTTATCGTATAGACATACTTAAAAAAAGTAATTAATGGTTCAAAAACGACGCTATTAACAATTAATTAAAAATCCTCCCACATTTTTTCTCTCCATTTTCTTCTTTTTTCTTATATCCTTCGTTCACCGTTCTCTGTCTTTCTCACTCTTTCTCTCTTTTTATTTGTTTTAATCTTTCTCTACATCCTACCCAATTTCTCTCTGTCTCTCTTTATCTCTTCTCTTTCGCTCGCTCTCTCTCTCTTTCTCTCATTTCTTCCCCCTATTTTTGCCTGCCTGTCTGTCTCTCACTCTACCTCTCAGTTTGCCTGCCGCGCGCGCGCACGCACACACACACACACACACACACACACACACACACACACACACACACACA
>CM077110.1:20115939-20143529 GCA_039619505.1 Cimex hemipterus | reverse complement strand
AAACATCCTTTCAAGACCTAAAGACAGAGTAGACAATTTGGCAAAAAGCGGGGTTTACCAACTCAATTGAAAAAAAAAAAGTTACTGTGAGTAGGAACTATCCTTTTGGAAAGTATTGAACACCACACTCACCCCATCATTTAACATTTCTTTTACACGGCACCAATACAACACTACAAGGACAGAACCATTCTTTATGCCCTGAAGATGACCCGAGTAAAGGTCGAAACGTGGCAAAAAAATGTAAAAAGTGTTTTTCTAAACTACCTCATTCTTGACCACTCCTCACGACTTCAAAAAATTATGAAACGACAGGTCACTACAAAAACACATTTTAATAATTATAACGAACCAAGTAAAAGGTAATAGTGTTTTTTTCTTTATTTTTGCCCAAGTGGCCTCTACATAAACTTTTGGGAGCAGGCTGTTCTCTGATATTCTTTTATGTTTTATGGTTTACAGCTTTGATGTTGATGGTAAAATGTTGACAAACAATTCATACTTTTCAGTTGAAAATGTAATGATTTGGTAAAATAAATCGCTGTTTATTTAATTTTGTTTTTTTCCCTGAGAAATAAAACACATGAACTTAGGTGTCATGTGTCAAACATCAAATATGCTTTAGTTTACGGTTCTTTGTACCAGTTGTACTTAAATAATAATTTTCTTACTTTTTCTTCATTTTATTTCCTACACATTACAGCTATTTTCATTTTCACACTTAACAAAGAGAAATAAAACATAGCCCCATAGTAAAAAATGCTACACCAGTTTAAATGGATTTTGGCGACATTTTCCAATTAAAACATCATAACATGATTATACAGCATGGTGAAATTGCTTAATAAATTAATCAAATTTGGTTCAAAATATGGATGAATTTGTATCCGCCGTTAGTTGAAATCGTGGCCGAAAATTAGTCGAACATGAAATGAAAATGAGTTTCTTTTTAATCAGATTAAATAACATAGTCATTAAACGAAAGAGGAAACTGCTGTAATAAGAAGAAAGTCATCTCGATTTTATCTTACGGTGTAATTTTGATGCGTAATTTGGTCCGCCTATTGTGGTTGAGTTGTTCAATTAGACATGTTTTGGCATTTCACAATCTTCCGATTTCGTTTGTAGATGGATTTCTGTGATAGGCATACCGAAAATGACGAGTAACGAACAAACTGCGGTTTCATCCCACTGACCGCAATAAGAAATCTCACATTATTATGATGGTTTAATCGATGTCGCACAAAAAATTAAACAAGACTACATCCTGCGCCTAGCTGCTCACCTGTAATAATATTTTAGTTTATTATGCGTATTATTAAAAACTTCTGATCTGGTTGAAATGTAAGATTTGTTCGTAGTTCACCACTACCAGTGAGGAATTCTTTTTGTGCTGTCATGTCATGTCTAAAATCAAAGAATATAAATTGCAGGATGCTTATATAAAGTGGGGAGTTATGGGCCAACAAACAGCTGAGCTCATCGCCAACCCTCTGCGCGTTTTCCTTTTTTCTCTTCTTTTGCACATATTTTGTTTTAAACTGTAGCCATTTGAGCGTCTCGATCTGGTTACTGACCCTCTGATTTCAAATGTATACAACATTGATATGATGCTAGTCTTTTGTTTGTACCTCAGTTTGTCAAATAAAGAATAGAAACAAGACAGAGAGCACATATATACACATCACCACAAACATAGATGCCTGGTAACATTCACTCCCCTACAGTACTCGTATACCTCGGGGCGGGGGTCGAACTCTTCCACTCACGCTAATAACTTACTTTTACTCTCCAGACGTCACACGCTCAGCCCAGAGTACTCGATATTCCTCGGGGCGGGGCTATATCACCCCTTCCTTTCATGCTAATAAATTACATTCATTCCCATAAATTAACAACACGGTTACAAACACATAAAACTTTTGAAAAATCCCTATAGCCCTGAGGTACCCCAACCGCTGACGTGCCCCAAGACTCCACACAGGTACGATAATGTGTCAAAATATTGTCTATATACATCAAATCTTCTACAATTAGTGTTCATCGGTTATTCTATCCTTACACGGGCACCTACGCGGTCGCTTTCCGCCCAGAAGGTGCCCGTGCGTTATTCTTGTATGACCTACCCATAGCCTTGCCAGTATGGCCTTTTCCCTTTTCAAACCGTTCTCCGTGGACCAGAGACCGACGTCTTTCTTAACCTGCCAGTTTGGCAGGGTGAATTCTATTTTTATGAACCCAGCGGTTTTTCCATTTCTATTTTTAAGTTTGAAATTAGTCATTTGAGGTCCGCTGGGCGTATAGATTGGGAAGCGTCGTGGGGCCTTCCAGCGGCTACTTTGGCTGCCCTATCGGCTTCTTTGTTCAGCCTATGGTATTATTCCAGTACAAAAAAGAAATAATACTTATATGATAGGTGGAGAAAAGAAACTCAAGTGCTTCGTTGTATGAATATTTTTTATTTATTTTGTATACATCGGGTTTGTTCGCTCATGCACAGTACTCCAATTTATTCTTCAATCTGAGTGTCTGTACAATGGACGATTTAACTTTCACTCAATTATTTGCATCGCTAGATCCGATAATCTCGTGTATTTAATAAAGACTAGGGTCACAACCACTATCACTAGATCAACTAGGAGGGTTTGAAAAAAAAAATAGTTTGGATGAGTTATGTTCGTTGGGAGGGTTTTATAAAAGGTGCGGTACTGGTAGGTATCTTGAACAAAAGGATAGAAGTGGTTAGTTTTTTTGAATACATAAAATAGAGCAACAAGAAATTTTTTTAGGGACGATTCGGCAGTTTAGGTGTCATAGATATAATTTGGACGATCAATACTTTAACTTTATAAGACCAGTACTAAGGTGTTCTGTAGCTGTATGTGAGACATAAGTAAGAGCGTTTATCAAGAAGTCGTGAGAAAGCTCTGTATCGTGACATAACTAGGTGACGATTTGTCATGTGTGAAGATTCGATGTCACACGTTTGTCGAAGTACAGCTTCAGGCAACTTTTTTCAGAAGTGGGGAGTTTCGGCTACTTCAAATAATTAGATATTTAAGTCGATGTAAATGGTGACATAGGGCACATAAATAAGAGGATAGATGGTTCGTAGATTTTTCGATTCTAAAGACGAAATGTTTCATGGAACCTTAAAATTTGATTCTATATGATCAAATAGTTCAAAAACTAATGTTTATTTCGGAAAGTCAGATTTGATAGATTACCCAGCAGTCTTTCAAGAAGTCAAGCAAAAGCCAAGGAAGAAAGTAAAATGTAAAGCCTCTTTCTAAGGTTGCGGTAGTTTAATTTTTTAAATTGTACCATTTTACAGTTTAAAATTTGTTTGAGGGATGGTTTAAAGGCTAGAATCATAGCATTGATGAAAGATAGAGTCAAGGGAATATGGCCAAGGCCATCCCCAAACCGTCCGCAGGGCCTTCCATCGCTACTAGGACACTGGAGGTTACTCAAGATGGACCACCCGTTGTATAACAACTCAGAGAGATGATCGTTTTATTGTTTCAAATGTACTCCGAAGGTTACATTCATCGCTATTGAGATCAAACAACGGCTTCAACAAGTTATTGTTAATATCACTGTCTGTGTTGTCTCAACACGACATGGCACAATTACACAGAAGACAAACACTTTGAGTGAGTAGAAATGCTTTGATAGAATATAAAATATTTGCATATATATTTGCATTGTATAAATTCCATATTCTATATGTATTTTCGAAATGTAAATTATGTTTGTAAATCCTAGGCCCTGAAGATGATCTCAATAAAAGATCGAAACGTTGGCACGATAAAGAAAATGTTTTTCTGATACCTACATCACACCAGACCGCATCTCACGATATCTGAATAATTATCCATTAACGGTCACACACGTTAATATCAGTATGCACAGGGTTTGGAGAAAAACAAGAGATCGACATTTTCATACAGACGATTCTATGGAGGAAGTAGTGTTACGGTTTGACCGGACATTTCTTCATCGAGGGTTCTATAACAGCTACGCGACATTATTTTGATGATTTCAAATTTTGTTTTGGGAAGACACTAATGAAATAGGTGACTTTAAAACTGGGAAGAATAATGGTGATTTTTTCTACGTCTAGTACGGTCAAAGAAGAGAAGGGTGGTTAAATTTGACTCAATTTTCTCTTATCCCCTCAACATCGACGCATCCCTCTCATTTTACGCTTATTGATCTCCCCCGATAGAATCAAAAATGGCGCCGCGTTTTAATTTACCGGTCGTATTTTATATTCTAATTGCATCCCCGGATGATGCCTAGTGATTCACTCTGACGAGGGGGCGGCCCAGCGTTTGTGTGTACTTTAGAAAACGGGCCTGGGGAGGACGAGGAGATACACAATACATTAATAACTTCGGTCGAGTGATGAAAAAATAGTCTAAGGATCCTGTGAGTCATTGTTTAAATCTCAATGGGAAGAAGGAAAAAATATACCGAATAGCTCGGCTGATACACAAGTACGCAGGAAAAAGCGGAGTGCTACGTTAAACGCACAAGTTTTCATTTATAATTATGTCTCTTTCATCCGTTTATTTATTTTCCTACCTAATTAGTAAACAAAACTACTGATAGTCTAACAAGAGTGAGAATGATTATTCGGCAATAAAACTGAAGATTGGTAAAGAAAACATATTAGGTCAACCAATGGTGCTGCTGAAAAATTCCGACTTTGACATCCCAAACAAAACTACCTACCATAGTATAATAAATAAAGACAGAGAGTGGAGGAGTAAGTGAAGAGGAGATAAACATATAAAAACTATAAAATAGAAATATATAAAATCGAAAACAAATAGAGTGAGGAACACAGAACAATACATAGAGTAGGAGATTGGGAGGTAGATACATAGATAAAGATATAAATGTAAATTGAATAGATTGTTTTACAATTTAAGTGAAATATTTGAAAGAAAAAAATAAGAGTGGGAGAGAGAGAGAGTGAGAAAAGGATGGAGGGCGTGAGTGGACAAAGGAAGAGGCAATTAATGAGTGGCAGCACACAGAATACAATTTTATGAATGATTTTTCAATTAATTAAGATGTTTAGTTGAGACAAAAAAGTCAGTGTCAAAAGCGGTATTCGAACACACGACTTTCGACTAGAAACGCTGAGAATCAAACAGATTACAGGTCATTTGAAAAATTGCAAACAGGAGGAAAAATTCAAAAAGTGTGGTTGAGATGGGAAGTTAGTGTCCGACAGGATCGAGGTCGCGATACCTCAAGCAGCGGTCTAACTGACCGAAGGTCGTGGGTTCGAATTCCGCTTGGGACATTGACATTTTTATCTCAACTAAAAAGCTTAATTAATAGAAAGGTATTGATTGGTCAAGCGGAAAACTAGCGAATTCATGAACAATTCAGCTCAGCTATATTTTTCTAGCTTTGCCATATGCTTCGTACTAATATTATTTTTGTCGTCTTATTTCTGAAAGTATTACATCAAAATTCCTTGCCGTACGAATGTTGTATGTTCACCATTGAAATACCTGAGTTATTATGTTGAATATAAAAGAGGTTTAAACGTCCAAAATGATTATTGAATATGAAATTATTCGCGTCAGTAGACTACGATTGAGACGTTCGAAAAGAGAAAAATCACAAATTTTAATTAATTAGACCCTCCGTTTATTAAACGGAAAAAAGTTATATAGTAAACGTGGAAGCGTAACCAATTAATCGCCATAATTCCGATTTATTTCTAATTACCTATAAATAACAATGTCGTTAAACGCAAATGAGGTATGTTTATTTTACAATGCAGATATAAAGATAGCTATAATTAAAAAGAAAGAGTGTATAAGGGAGACAAATAAACTTGGATAGATAGTGACAGATGTTAGAGCGATGAAGAGCTAGAGATACAGAGAGAAGGAGAGAGTTATAAACATTTTTATATGATTTTTAAACGTAGGGGGAGTTTAAAATTACTTCCTCATTTCCATTACACTTTCTTCTTGACGGGGAACAAAAAAGCAAATCTTAAATAAGCACACCATTGTAAATTAACATAAACGTTTATCAAATTAACATAAAAGGGGGCCACATTGTTTCAACTCCGACGGTTGGGAAAACTATGAAGGGGAGGTAATTGAAATAAATTAATTTATGTGGAACGACGTGTGAAAGAAATAGTTCCCATTCGCGAAGTGTGGGTTTTTTTCTCTAATTTTATTACATCAAAGACCGGTTTGATTGTTTCTGGGGTTTTTCTTTCCCTGCCCGATTAAACCATCACGAACTAGTACTTCCTAGGTCTTTTGTTATACTAATGCCCACTTTACAAAATCACAATGGACCCTAATCGGCAACAAAAACTACTTTAAAAAGAGGCAGGTTTTACTAAAGGGTTTATTTTAATTTCATCTTCTTCCCACATTTTCACCCCCAAGAAAGAAAAAACAATTAAAAATTATAACGGAAAATGTTTTGTATGTAAACTATTAAAAAAGGTACGTTGGACCGACAAACAGCTCACCGTTCCTTCTCTCTGTTTTTCTGGCCTTTCAAGAATTTTTTTTTTAATGTAACCATTTTAATATAATCTGGTTCTGACTCTGCTATTATATGTGCACTACGTCTATATAGTAAAAGCTACCCTTTCGTTTGTATAAACGATACTCTCTGAGGCCAGGTTAAACAACCACATCATACGCTAATAGATTGTATACATTCTAAAAAATTAACATAAACAAAATGCCTTATACGAACATAGAAGTCGTGTAATGTTTACTCCCTCTTATTACTTGTATTTCTTGATATTCCTGGACGCGGTGTTAAACAATCCCCTTTCTTTCGCGCTAATAAATTACACCCATTTCCGTAAATTAAGGTAAATATAACACAAACACACATATAGACTATTAATTTAAAAATCCCTATAGCCCTGAGGTACAGTAACAAAGAATTGTGCTACTGTGCTATAGGCTATATGCATATACGATAATTGCCAAAGTATTATTTATATACGTCAAGCTTTCTACAAAAAAAAAAAAAAAAAAAAAAAACGATCCGTTATGGTGGAAGATATCCGGCCAGAAGGTGCCCATTTATTATTGTTGCATGATCTATGCGTAGTCCTAACAGTATGACCTTTTACTTTTTTTTTAAACTAGTTTAAACTAAACTGTCTTTTTTCTCCACAATGAAACGAGTAGTATAAGAGTTGGAACTTCAAGCAACTTTTTGAAAGTGGCGAATCAAGTGCTCTCCGGCATCTTTCCTTGATGAACTATATATATGTATGTATTCTGTATCAAAAACGCACTGTCCAACAATTAATTTTAGTTGTACTTTAGTAATGAATTTGAAATAGATAAGTGATTCGAAAGAACTAGATTGATTCCTGCTGCATTGGCATACAAATTCAATACAATTCAGCGTAAAAGGTTTAAGGTTTCATCTTCGTGGTAACCATACAAAGATCAATCAAGATTAAGTTTATAAAACGCTTTGTCAAAACTGATTTTCGTTAAGTGAAAAAGCAAAAGATGTGTTAAGGTAAATCCATTTTATGCATTTGGGCGGAGGTTTGGTGATACCGTTAAAATTGCTTTGCTTCTTGACATAGACACAATCTATTCCATCATCAGCTTGGAAGGAAGTTCAATTTGTGTAATTTCAGAGCATTGACGGTCTTCAGATAAGTATAGATATAATAATATAACTAGCTGATTTAATAAGTAGTAGATTCATATGTCTAACCAGATTGAACTTAACCTTCTTGCAAGGTACATTATGCGGATCTCTAAATTTCTTTTAAACAAATTTCGTGATAGCGCCAATCTGCTATTTTTTTCGGACCTTACGTTACAGTGATGAGAGCTGTGTCAAAGGCTAAACCTTGTTGCCACCGACGCCCCAATCTCTCAATTTCTCAATTTCCTTCAGTGTAGAGCCTGTGCGGCTTAACTTCACTCTACTCTAAACTACCACTGTACGTAAATGCGAGGTATTTGAACGTTCGAAGAATACACCAGAAATTTTCCTCGCCAAGTCGGCTCAGTCCCAAAATCACGTCGTAATTAATTTTTACAATCTACAATCTTGCACCTGAGGAATGAAATCCGGTTTCTTGAAAACAGCTCAGATAGAACGCCCGAAGGACCGACTTTTAATGCCAAAGTATTTACATTGGTTGACAGATTCCGCAGTCGTTTCATTGACGTCTTCACGATTACAGAGCACTTCTACCATAGGGAGAGGGATAATTTTCTGAAAAATTGCACACTTTGGATACATTTTTCTCTAAAACTAGAGCAATTTGTGGAGAAATGTTTTTCACAAGCAATTGTTTAAAAAAAACCAAGAACATAAACATTTTTGGATAGAATAAATTGTTTTCGTGCTGTAGAAGAATACATATTCAATTTGCGATGAATTGTGCTTTTTTGGAGCATTTATTTTCGCCAACGAGAAAACGCTTGTCGTGATGAAATCATAACAATATACTGAAGGTGATTTTACGCTTCTTTGACTCGCACCCCTTTTCTGAGACGACACCCTCAATAAAACACCCCTCGTTAACAAAGGACATTTTTATCTCATCCTTTAAGAAATTTTTTTTTAAATCAAAGAAAAGTCTGTATTTTGGGAAATTAAAGCAGATTAACAAATTCTTTGCCGGTGTTAATGAAGCATCAAAATCATCCATGCTACAGAACAAGTGAAATTCAAACCACACAACTAGCAACTAGTTTTTTATTGTATTATTTTAGGATTTTATAACATTAGCTTCTAGTAAGGTAAATCATAGCACTTGGCACTAACAAAGAGAATTTAAGGACTTGAAATACTCATGTCAATCCGTATTTTTTAAAATAATTGTTAAAGTTTGTGGTTTTGTCTAGGATATTGAAATTTATAGAATCATACTCAATGATATTAGATATGTAAAAAATTACAAAAAAGAAAAATCAATTTAGATAAACCTAAAATGTTTCATAGAGAATTGGATTCGTATTCTTTTTAAGCACTCAAAAGCAAAAACTAATTTAGTTCACTTTGCCTTCAATATTTATCCATGTTATGACTATCTGCCAATAACTAAAAAAAATTAAATTGCGTTAAATTAAATTGTAAACTATTTGGACATAGTGACTGAATGACGTAACAAAGTAGGATCAGATAAGTTTGTAGTAATAAAAATTCAATATTCTTTTTTTTTTACTCTCTTACAACTCCTGAATATTTTCCGCTGGGGAAAAACCAAATAATATATTTTTCTCTATAATTTTTCGTCAACAAATTAAATGCCTCGGATTATTCCCTTACAACTGGAAAAATTATGTTATCTTTAGAACGAAGTCATTGATATTCAAGAAACTTAGCGGACTTTTGAACCTGACAACCACGAATTGCAAATGAAATATTACGGATCTTTTTGTTAATTTCATCTTGTTTTTCAAGTGCTGGGATAAAATCTGAATCTTGTTAATATTGACGAAAAGTAAAATACTCCATCTTTTCAACGGTTGTGTTAAGGTTAAATTTACATGAGCTATAAAATTTTAATTGGAACACTATACATCGGATAAATAAAAAATGTCCCAGGCCGCTGCTAATTTCGACCAAAAATATGTATTTTTTGTTTACGTATGTAGGATTTAAAAAGACTTAAAATGATTTCGAATTGATTAAAAAAAATCTTTATCTATTTTACTAGAGGCTCTTTTTTGGGGTTTTTGCAAATTTGTATGCATCAAATATCATTATTACATATAATTTTATTATCCTTATATAAAAAAAAACACAACAAATTATTTATAACAACCTCAAAATTCATGTATTGCAAAAGCAGATATATTTATTTAAATATTTAATTTATTTTAATATTCCCGACTTCCAGAACTAATTGGCAAGAAAGCTCAGGCCTTTGTCTAATATTTTTGACGTATTGAAATCAATATTTTAAAAATTACAATGAGAAGAATAACATTGATTATTTACTTTCGTAAATGTAAAAATACAAATACGTCTTATCATCATGTTATATATTGTAATCAGAAATTGTAGATTGTAATGACAAAATAGAAAAAAATAGAATAGGAGACACCACTTCCCTAGCTTCTTTTTTAAAAAGAAAAATGTCTTCTTGACTAAAGAACAATCGTAGATGGTACACATAAATAAGAACCCGATGGTTTTCTTTTCCGAACTGGCGAATTACCATTTTATAACATTTTTTAATAATTTGGTGTTTTTAATAATCTTAGTAATAATAAAACTATCAAATGTGAAGAAAAAATGAAACATAAAACACGATTAAGTGGGATTTTTGTCTTGAAGAAAAAAGCAAATTGAGTAGTTACTGTCGAACTTTCGACCTAAGGTCATTATCAGGGCCTATATTAATTTCACTGAACATTTCTTCAATTAGTTTAATAACAAATATAACTATTGGAACTTATATAACAATCTTAAATATGTCTACAGGCTCAATACTTGAAGCCTGACTCAGCCCTTACATTGCCAAGGACCGTAACACTATCAAATATTGTTATTACACTTTCCTCGGTGCCACTTCGATCTCCTTTGTTGTGAGAAATGGCGATCGAAATGGCTCTACCGTAAATGGGCCAACGCTTTATATTCGGAAAGATTATGAGCCGATGTCTCTGGTTTCACGTGGCAGAGCGGTTTACGTCTCAGCTTTTCCCATCTTCTTAAGAGGATAAAACAGCGCATAGTGGGCTATATTACTTCCCTCATCCTTCCACCTGGAATAAAGAAATTCCTTTTCCATAAATTTATAAATCCCTTATCTCCTTACCTCATACTTGGAGTGTTTATTCTGGTATTTGAGTTTTTTTTTCTCTACCCATTTTTCCACTTCCAACTTAAGCACACACTCCGGAGTACATAATGGTTCTGATCCAATGTGTGAAAGGGTTAGCTAGTTGGTCAGCGTTCAAATACTAGCTTGTTTGATGATCACAGGAGCATTTTCTATTACACCCAACCTAGCACTTGAAATCATGACCAATACCACACCTCTACACATTGAGGGTAAAGTCAGAACACTCATCAGCTGCTACAGATTAATTAGCGAAAGCAGCAGAAATCATAAATGCAATAGGTCACTCAAAAATCTTACAACCATTGAGTAAGTTTAACGACCAATTATTAAGCGTTAGTGATAAAAAGATTAAAACCCCTTTTAGATCACCCCTTGTTAATATAATTATAGTGTGGATGATGACCATCGTAACATAGACTGCTGTACAGACGGTTCACTTATCAAACGGGAATCAAATCAGGAGCGGTGCAGGAATCTACATACCTAAACTAGGAATCAGCATCTCCTCCCCTCCTGGCACACCTCCGTTTTTCAGGTGGATATCTGGGCCATTAATATATGTTGTAGAACACTTATGGGAAATAAAATTAAGGGAAAAATATTAGAAATGTCAGCTAGTATTATGTCATTACAAAAATATTTGTCAACTTCAAGACAGGTTGAGGAAGCTGTAGATTTTATCAATAGGATATCTTCGAGGTTATCAACCCGTATTTGGATATAAACACATGAAGAACATCAATGAAAGAGCGGATGAGCTGGCCAAAGAAGGTTCTAGTACTGCGGTTGCCATGCCACAACCGCTATTACCTCACTATATGAGTATAGCGAATAACTAGAGCATGAACAATCCTTTAGGGCGTATCCCCGGACACAGGCAATTGACGAGTTGGTTAAGGTGATCAAACTAGCAGAATCGAAATGGCTCTAACTCAAGGAAGAGAATTATGTAAATAGGTATTCTGACGAGCCTACTGAGAAAAAACCGCTCCGTAATGGGGATTCTACAAGATCCCTTTCGCCATTTTTGTGAAATAAAATAACTAAGAAAGAAACTACGTCGCTGAGTGTGATAGGTTAGGGATGGTTCGGGATATTGAAGGAGCGGACATCACCAAATCACTTTCCGAGTTAAAATGGTCCAGAATCTTGGGGTTTGTGAATAAGTTCAAGAGATTTATACAGGACACGTGAGCCGAGCAAGTCCCGGACTTTTTAGGGATGGGGTCGACCCAAGCATTTAACCCCTCACGCCTTGGTCACCTACCTTGCATAATATATATACATAGTGGTTCTGATCCTATGTGTGAAAGGGTTGACTAGTTGGTCAGCGTTCTCATTTCCTTCTAAGTCTTCATATCCAGGAACCCACTTTAAAGTAATCATGTTTTGTTCTTCCAGAGCCATTAGGCACTCCATGGCTGTCTGAGAGTAACTATATTTGTGCACCTTTCATATCTTACTTTATTAACCCTTACGCACAGAGTAATATTGTACGGACTTCAGCTTGATATTGGGATTAGTTCAATGGGTATAATTAATGCGAAGGTTGGCCCTTTATCCCTACGCCTACATCCTGTCCGATCTTTATCCATCTGTGTACCGTATTAGGGCCTCTTCTTGAAACATTAGGTCCACCTATTTTCCAAATGTATCTATTGTCCACCTGAAAGAGTCTGTAAAAACTGAGCTTTTCTTCCATTTTGTCAGACGCGTGGTAGACGTATAATTTATTTTCATACTTTTTAAAATTTTGTGGTAGCTCCTCCTTAAATCTCGGTTTATTTCCTCGTATTTCAGAAAACTGTTGCCATAACCAAGCCACAAAAAATGCCAGGGTGCGGGGGTGGGTCGCCATGGCGACAAGGTCATGGCGGTTTATTAAAAATGGCCGCTTATTCACCCCCGCAGTCCGTTTTTTCCACCCCTGGCTATTAGAAAATGGCGACACGTGGTACTTTCTCGTCCCTCAATTAAAAACACTCAAATAAATTTTATTTCCTTTTATCATAATCCTCTAATATTTTTTTTACTTTTACTCTATATTTATTTATTGTGTGGAAAAATTAATATACTGACTGTTCTATAATAAAAGCTCACAAAACCAGTACATTTCATTGAAAAGCTACGATGCTGCTATATACAACGATTGTATTTAATGTAATATCACATTAATTAAAATACATTTAATAATAAATTTAAGCATTTTATATGTAGACAACGACTTATAAGCAAACGTATATTTTTTCATCATAGCGAACAAATACATTCTGTCATATATACATAATTTTTTAACTCTAAATTATTATTATTATTATTATTATTAGTTTTTAAGGGCGTTTTAACGGCTAAGGTCATTTCACGCCCTAACAGCAAACATTCTATTTTAGGTTTGCTATATCTCTTCTGAGTGCTATAAAACTCTGACTCCAAACATTCACTCGTAACCTAATTTATCCTATTGCCATCCAAGCTTTGATTTTCTTTTCTTAATTCTTAATTCGGAAGGCCAAGTTACAATAAATTTAATAAAATTATAAAATTTATTTCTGTTTCTTTTTTTTAAAAAATTAAAATTGTGAGTTTTTTTCATAAATTAAAATTTCCCCATAGTCTTGTATGGCTAATAATAATAATAATAATAATGTAGTCAGACTAGCAACAATCTCAGCGTGATTAGCTCATCTTTATCCTTTTATTCTTCCATTCAAGTTTGATAACTAATTCTACATAACAATAATAAGAAACAAAACACAATAATATTTCTTTTTTTTTTTTTTTTTTTTTTTGAAGGAGCTATTTTTCTTATTTAAATTGCGATATTGGGCATAGTAGTGCATTACCCCGCAATTTTTATTGTCTTCCATTTTATTTTTCCGCTCCGGCAGCCTCAAAAGCTTCTGAAAATGAAATTATGCACGCACAACTCTTATGCAGACATTAGCAGGCATTCAATGGTAAAATGGGAAAAGGCCTAAATTTCATTGTAAATTCCAACAAATTTGAGAAAACTTTTAACTCTAAATTTTTTTCATTTTGTAAATAAAGTATATCTATCTATGTATACATAATGTTATATATAACAATCCATCGATGTACATATTTAAATAGAAATAGTTACTATCAGGGTTTTTTTTACTAAGAAAAGATTTAATTTACGGTGGATGATAACTTATTTCAAAATATATATTACATATATTTATATTTACATATACATATATTTATATACATATAAAATATATAAACGGAGAAACAGATGGTTAAATTTACGTTTAAATAATACAATTTATTTGCTTGTTATTATTTTATTAGCATGTTAGAGAACTAAAATATACTGCTGCATAAGTTTACAAAAAAATCAGATTTGACGTGTAGATAAATTATATAAAAGTGGTAATAGTTAATTAATGAACAAAGTGCTATAATTATAAAATAAAAATAATTTTTAAACAAAATAAACCAGAACAATATTAAGTATAAAGCAAGACGGTTTTTATCCATGTTATTACTTTATGTTAAGTCATATATTTTGTTTTGTAAACATTTTTGTACTATTAAAGCATTATTATTATTAATATAAAGCAATATCTTCTATAAAAATATACCAAATACTGCACCTTGTCAAACTCAATATAGTATATACTATACACTACACACGGTATAGACTATACACAGTATTCACTACAGCGAGTAGGTTGTAATGATGAATTAGAAAAAGTTCCAACGCCTGTATTCGACCAGTCATACAGGAGATTAACATATTTAAAGCCGATCTACAGGATCTTAATTCATGAAATTTATGAATAAACCGCAATTAATAATGTAGCAAGATTTGGAGAGTCAAGCAGGATAAAACTTTTTTATTTATTTATTTGTTACCTATACATGATAGTATACTATACAAATATGTACATAAGCATTTACGTTGTAGTAGTCAATTGACCAATTACATTTTTTAATTAATTAATCTTTCTAAGTAAGGTCTTGTTTGAAATAAAAAGTGTCATGAGCGGGACCCACGACCTTCGGCTCAATACGCCACTGCTCTACCACTTGCGCTAACATGACGTCGATCTTCTCGGTCACCAACTTTCCATCACAACCTACAATCGTACGAATTTCCCCTCTTTTCGCCATTTTCAAATATCGTGTAATCAAGATTTGATTCTCAGCGACTTTTGAAGTAGCAATGAGGTTTAGTGACGTGATACTTCTTTTTGACTTATTAAATATTAATCCATTTACGTTTTAGTAGTCAATTGACTAAATTACTTTTTTCAATTAATTATTCTTTTTATGTAAGGTCTTGGTTGAGATAAAAAATGTACACATGATTAATATATCACACAGCACAACACTATAACTAATGTCAGCACTGCACCGGTAGAAAATATGCTTTGAGGAGCCAGCCATTGCTGGCACTCAATGTGTACGATTATGGGTCACGGAGGTCCGAGGCCACCGTCATTTCAGGCGACGTGATGGGTGGTCAGAAAGGGAATGAGTGGATAGGGCTCGAGCAGTATGGTTAGGATTGTTCGTAAAGTCGGTGTGGAAGGTTTGGAATCTGGACTGGATTAATTCGTTGACAAAAGGAATGTTGAGGTTTTTGTGTATAGTGAGGTTAGTAGTGACATAGGTTGTCTTAAAACTTTCGATTGACTGGATGCTTTGGATATTGGAAGGCTTGGCAATGCCTCACAGTCCCACTCCGTATGTTCATATTGGTCTTAGTAAAAGCCCTGTATAGTGTTAGCTTTGTCTTAATTGTCGAAGTCGACTTTGGTCTTAGCAGTCTTCGCAGTAGACCAAGTTTTGAATTAAGTTGCTGCTTTTATGTCTTGTGGGGTGCTTCCACGTCAGCCTGCTGTCGAAATACAACAAGACAAAACAGAAAGGTGATTATAACCAATTTTTTCTTATGTGTTGAACCTATTCGGAAATCTAAGTTGGCGGGAGTTGAAAAGACTATTTGATTTGCAATGTTAAGCATTAGGTCATGAATGATCTTTTCAAGACAAAAAATAGCTTAAAAATAGATCTGGAATGGTGAGAGGTATTCTGCGGGGACGTTTTACAAATAAGATTTACAATATTTTTCGAGCTGTAGGGAAGACAGAATTTATTAAGATTATAGGGAAAAATTCGTAGTAGAAAGTACTTGAAATCAATTACCAGGCATACTTTTCTTTGGGGGTGGGTAAATATTTGTTTATCACGAATCGTACGACCGCTTAAAAATACTTAGGAAAATTAATATGCTGTATGATATGTGATAGAGTAAAAACAACATTTCCAAACCCACGAATAAGATAAAAAACAGCAGGGTGTTATAATAATGTTATATAAAGCAAGTAATAGCATTTTACGAATCTATAAAATCATATTCATCTGAAAAGATCTTATATCGCGAGCCGCTAATTATAAACAGAAGCTGGACTATTTACTTGCAACGAACTTAGATTAGTAGTTAAAGTTAAAAAGGAGCCCTTTTAAAATCTTAAACCCTATTGTTATCTAACTTTTCGTTAAACTCAAGACTTTTTATCAGATCCCAATGATTTGTTACGGGCGCCGGTGTGTATTCCTCTTGGCTTTACCACTCTCAGAGAGATATATAAATTTTTATTAATTAAAAAAATATATATTTACACGGGACGTAGCCCACGGATTAAATAAAGAGATATAAATATTAGGTAATTTGTGAAAAATTAATTTTAAAAAATATCTTTTATAATAGTTACAATAATGCAATACTTTGTTATAGTTATTAAAAGTTACTATGGGGTGTCGGTGTCCGCAAAGTTTTAGGTGTTGACAAGGCCCTGTACACGGTCAGGTAAAGGTCCCGGGTTCGGATCCATCCGCTCTGCATTCAAACCAGATAAAACTTATTAATTGGCTGGAATTAATGGATTTTTTCAACTCATTGCAATAAATAACATAATAAAAATGAAGAGTTGGGAAGTGTGGGGCCTGAATCTCTCTAGAGGCCTGGTTTCAGGGTTGGGCAAGATTTATCTATTTAGTTTTTCTCTTTTATTTAAACATCTGTTTTTCAAATTTTCAAAGTTGAGAAGGCTGTCGACATCGATTACCTCTTCCAATTAGGAATCCCTCTCCTGTTCTTTGTATGTCTGGGGCAAGACATTTTATAATTTGTCGATAGGATAAGAAAGATAATGGCGGGTTTCATTCAGTATCGCCAATTAAGATATGTAGAATAATAAATCGTGAAGTAGGGAAAGTAGTAAACGTCAAAAAAGGCCGTGACGGCTTAATATATATTGAAGCGTTCAATGATGAACAAGGAGATAAAATAATCAAAATTAAAAGTATAGAAAATATACCGGTAAAAGTTGAAAGAAATGTTAAATTGAACACCTCAAAAGGAGTAATCTCTTGCTGGGACTTGAAAGAGTGTCCCGATGAAGAACTTCTTGAAGAAATCAAAAGGTTCTAATGTTATAAACCAACAGCGATTAAAAAGAAAAGATGGTAGGATATCTTTTTCATGGATTGTAACTTTCAATACCCCGTGTCCTCAAAAAGAATTACATGTTGCTTATATGAAGATAGCCGTAAGGCCATTTGTTCCTGCTACCCTTCGATGTTTTAAATGTCTAGATGTCGGACATACTATTTCTTCGTGTAAGAAGAAGGCCTTTATGTGTGGATGTGGACTGGAAAGGCACGAAAAGACTGTGCCTTGTCAGTCTCCAGTGTGCATAAACATGAAACTGAAATTTTAGAACTGAAAGTAAAAAATAAAATAACGTTCAATCAAGCAAAGTCCCTAATAGGCTCTGGCCTCATTCAAAAAGGGATTACTTTTGCCGAAAAAGTAAAAATGGGCACGAAAGAAATAGGTTGCCAGACGGAGCCAGGGAACAACTCACTGACCGTGATCCAAAATCCGTCATCTTGCCTAAAAGAGTCTCAACCAAAAATGGTAGAGACCATGGTCCAATGTTCCCTTATGGATCGCCCGTCAATCTATAAATTTCGTTAAAACCGTGAATACTGGTAAATACTTCAGCTAAATTTAGATTGACAAATTATATTAAACAATTAATTCATGTGTAATATTAATTTAGTTCATTATTACATTGCATATATAATTATATATTTAGTTAATTCATGTTATAAATGTTATAACAAATTTAGTGAGTAGATTTTTTCATCTAAGTGGTTATTTAGTTATATATTAGTGGTTATTATTAAACATAAAGACAAAATTCGTTAGCAACGCAAATAAAATAAATGGTAACGTGGTAAGAAAAAAACAATGTAAAGATGTCTTTTAGCATTTAGTGGCTCAACCTGAAAATAACCAGATATGTTAGCTCTTTTCGACTTGTTTACTTCAGAAAAAAAAATCATAATTTCGATATTTTTTGAATCAGGAAATTCCTGGGTTTACAATAGAATTAAAAGAAATAAATGATATGATAAGTGTTATTAACATCATACGTATATGATTAGATATACCATTTTTCCAGAATTCATACTTCAGTACTTAGTGGATCTTACTGAATCAACTTGGTTGATCATTTTAGCGACGGTGCCGTTCTGTCTCCATGTATGAGCCATCGGGATTATTTTGCATTTTGTTTGCCGTTCATAGTGAAATGACTGACTTTTAACTTTAAATAAATAATTTAAAGTTTTATTTTTCGCCTGTTTTGTTTTGAAGGAGAAAATCATTTACATCGCAGGATGGTGCGGATGAATTTTTTGAGCGATGCTCTCAAATTTATCAACAAAGTTTTATTTTCTTGTTGTCATTTATTCATGAATTAAGCGTATATATCACCTCACATAAGTAACCAATACTAATATTAATAATTTCAAAAATAAGCCATTCGGTTTAGAGACAGTAAGTAGACGGAGATAAAGTGATGTAAACGCCTACCGGTGTGCAGCCACCTACGTCCGGCTATACATTTAATGTAATAGTCTTTTGTGCGTTTTTCAGACAAGTAGTGATAACTTTCTTTAGGCTTGAAACAAATTTAATGGGCAACGTAAATCTTTTTTAGTAATCCGTAGGTTGTCCTCTCATCTCTCTCGTGGACGGCTCGGCGGAATTTCTTACGTCCTACGTTTTTAGGTCCGTTTTAAACCTAACTAGATGGGAAACTAGTAAAAAAAATTATCATTTATTGTTCACTTTTCCTCTTATATCTCGTAAATAGCTCGGTTCGATTTCTTACTTCCAGCGTTTTCAAAATCAGTTTTCAAGCAAGCTAGATGGAAAACAAGACAAAATATCCTCGTTTATCCTCCGCTTTTCCTCTTATATCTGGTAGATAGCTCGTTCGATTTTCATACTTCCGACGGTTTTACACCCGTTTTGAACGAAACAAGATGGGAAACAAGTTAAAAAAATTCTCATTTTTTTTGTCCGCTTTTCCACTCGTATATTCTAGATAGCACTGTCGGATTTCTTACTTCCAACGTTTTTACTACAGTTTTCAAGAAAGCTAGATGGGAAACTTGACAAAAACTATAAAAATTATCCTCAGTTATCCTCCGGTTTTCCTCTTATACATCGTAGATAGCTAGGTCGGTTTTTCCCACGTTTTTACTTCCGTTTTTAAGGGAACTAAATGGGAGACTAGCCACACAAATAATTCTCACAGTTTGTCCGCTTTTCCTGTACATTCCGTTGCATCTTAAGATCCCTGAAGCCACGGCGGAAATATAAAGATTTGCCGCCATACTCTATGCTCGCCTCAGGCAACACGAGAATGTGGAATTGACCAAACTCTTTCATAACCGAAACATGGCCAGAAGATTAAAAAGAACAAAGCCATATGAACTTTGTAGTTAAAAATGAATAGAGTGAAATTTAAATCTTATTGCAACAATGGCTTTATAAGAATTATAAACATTTATTTTTTCTTTAATATTATTATAGAATTAATGGTTGGTATAATAAGACCAGTTTTAATAAATAAATTTAATGTTTTTTAAATTCTTTGTTTCGTCAAATTTTGTTACTTCCTGCCATATTACGTTAGTTTAGCACTGAACAAAATGAAAAAAAAAGGGAGTTTCGATCTTTATTGAGATCATCTTCAGGGCCTGGAATTTACAACCATTGGTTACATTTAACAAATATATGTAGGATGTGGAAAAAAGTGATTTTACACAATGCGAAATATATTTTTTTACATTCAATCAAAGTATTTCTGTCTAGAATGACACAATTGCACAGAAGACGAACACTTTGAGTGAGTAATTCCTTTGATTGAATATAAAAAAAAATATTTTGTATAAATTCACTTTTTTCCACATCCTACATGTATTTGTTAAATGTAAACAACGTTTGAAAATCCCAGGCCCTGAAGATGATCTCAATAAAGATCGAAACATTGGCATGAAAAGAAAATGTTTATCTGAAACCTACTTCACACCAGGCCGCATATCACGATTTTTGAATTTTAGTTGATATCCCGAGTTGGGGTTAAGCCCTGCTCGTTACATTAATTTTTCTACCCAACTTCGCATGCAAAATAAGACATCAATTAAAAATTAATATTTAGGAATCCGCCTTACACCAACTTTGGCCTTAACCAAATATTTTATAGATAATTCGCCGATAGTTTTTCCTTCTTTTTTTTTTTTTTAAATAAAAGTGAAATTTGTTTTTCCAGTATAAGTTACGTTGTTTGCCATGGTCATATCTCTGATTTTCTTGGAGCCTAACAAGAAAAACAGTTAATAATATGTGACAACATTGAAAAAAATAGCGCAAATGTTTAATTTATAATTAGCTAAATTGCGTTTGATGTATCACTTTAATGAGGACTCAGGAATCAAGATTAGATTATTATCGATTTCTATTCTAAGTAGTATATTGTTTAAGTCTATTCTCTGCATGAATATTGTTTGTACTAAGAACGCCCTCCGGCGTTCCTCCGATCAGTTAAGGAGAGGATGAAAAGGCATTTTAAACAGAAATTCAAAATATTTCAACACTCAGTAAAAACAATTCAATAAAACCCTCTAACTCATATTTCAGACTTAATTACAAGTCCTAAAATAGAGGGAATGCTCAGAGTTGTCTGGGGGAGTGGGCAATCCAATCCTGGCAAGCCGTGATTTCATCGTCTTAATAATTTCCTGCACCCTTATCGAGGAGAGAAAAAATCTCTCGGAGGGCTGTCATTTCGAACGTTTTTCGCCTTTTTAAATATTCATTTTCCTACCCCGTCGACAATAATCGAGCTGGCCGCTAATTGCAATCAGTTTTCCCTTTTTGGCCACCACTCGAAGCGTGAAAGGGCCTTTAACGAACCGATCTGAAATCTCTTTTCCATTCGATAAGCTGAAAACGGCCACGATTAATTTTTTTTTAAATATCGCCCCTTCGTTATATATCAGAAACATTTTTTTATGAATAAAAATGCAATTTTTGGCAATAATATGAAAGCAGAATCATTAAAACGTAAACTTTCTGGCAATGAACAGCCTGATAATTTGTTAGATTTGAACTTCAACTTCTTATATTAAAATGCAGTAGAGACTACTTGATGAAAGGTCTAAACTGACATAACTTGACAAAAAAAATATTTTGCACTACCCTAATCCCCCTAATTTTGAGGTACGGAGTGTAATTGCAAGAGACAGTCTAGGGTACCAGTCTTAATAAAACCCATTCCCTGCAATCCAAAATCCTTGGCACAATAGTTGATCTTGATGATGATGATGATGATATGTCAGGGTGTTGTATACTGCGCCCTTTAAGAGCTATTGTATCCCCCGTTCTCTGCCTAAAGCACATCGGTGAGTCCTATTTCATCAAGGAATTTGATTAATAGGCCCGGTTTTATTGGTTGAAGCTCTTCTATGGTCACATTGTACATCCCAAAACACTTCCTCCTACGGGCTAATGTCGCTCCGCAGTTTGTTAGCAGATGTGTTGGTGTTTCCTCTGCTTCTTTGCAGAATCTGCATGTGCCATCCTGGATTATTCCCATTTTCTTTAGATGTCCATTTAGTCTACAGTGTCCAGTTAGGAATCCTGTTAGGATTCGCAGTTTATTCCTGCCTCCTTTGACACATTCTGTGATTTCTTTCTTCCCAAAATTGGTTAGAAGATTCTTGGATTGCCTGTGTCCAATAAGCGAATTCCAATGTTCCCTTATTTTCTTTTTGTCCTTCTGTCTGAGATGTTCATTCATAGTGTGGATTCCTATGCCACAGAAGGGTTAGTTGATATTCCATTGCAACCATATTTCCCAACCCGATCCCGACTACCCTTCGTCCCAAACCCGGCCAACTTCTCCTTTAAAAAATTTAAGCCTAAACTATTCTCTCATGATAATATATTATTTCGCAACCTGTCCAGCTGGACACTTCCTTCAATACCCTCACGGAAGACTGAAGTGCAGGTGACCTCGCGACCATCTGATTACATAATAAGAATGTGCTGTTGATCTTAACGCCATAATAGCCAATGGAAGGTGGCCATTGAAATCAATCATTCCAGACATGGACATGTGCATACAATATTGTGTATATGTATAAAGGCCTCACGATTATATATATCCTGAAAGTCAAATTGTCGCCCAATATATACTGGAGTGAAAGACCGAGGAAGGAATATTTATTGTGAAAACGTGTAAACTGCCCTATTGAACATTAAACACCAAAGGGGGCTTCTGCATACATTTGTGAAAGGGAGAACGCGTGTCGATCGTCGACCGGACGGGTCCACGTGCCCGTCCGACAGCCACGTGTCCGGCTCTTTTTTGTTACCTGGACCTAAAAGCGAAATTCTGGTCTCGATTGTCCCTTGGGGGTTAAATTTGACAATGGGGCAGCTCGTACAGTCCCATTGAATTATCTTACCCCTTTTTTCCGGTCGTGTCTTTCCTTGGCCTTCCGTGCCGTTTTGACCAAATGGACGTCAATGTAGAATAAACAATCTTCGGTGATTACCGATGTCAATGTTAATTGTTTCTTACTGGGGACAGGAGATCAAAAAAATAATATGTGTATTATTACATTTAATTAATCTTTTTGCGTAATTATTGGCTGAAATGCAAACGTCAGTGTCACGAGTGTCTACCTTTTTTGTAGAAAAGTTATACACAGTACTTCAGGCTTATTTCAACTTCAAAAACCGAATATTTTGTACTCATCAAGTGGCTCACATTTGGTGTGGACATCTCGGAAATATATTAATTGAGTTTTAATTCTACGAAAATAATTAAATGGTGTTCAGTTGCTCATTTTTTGAGGATCGTGTTACTTTTGGACTTACTACACTATTAGATGAAGTTCCTTTGCAAAAATGGCCAAGAATGATTCTCCATCTTGATGGATGCCACGCACGCAATTCTGTGCAGTGTGACTATTTTTTAACGTAACTTCCGGAATAGGTGGATAGGAACTCATGACCAGATCTGTTGGCTTCCTCGGTCACCCGTTTTAACTCCGCTTGGCTATTTTCTGTGGGGCCGTTTAAAAAATAATGTCTAAGCCAATCATAACCAAGCAACCTCCATTATCTTAAAAACCTCAACACATCAGTCCTCAATAAGTCAGTTCTTATTTTTTTTTACATTAGATCAACAATTAGGCACGTTTTTTGTTATCGAATAAGCGATAAAAAAATCATAAACTTGGGAAATGGCTGAACATGAAAATATCATAGTGTTATATTACAGACATATTTCTCATTCTAGATTATATATGCACATTTCTCCCAAATCCACAATTCTGCCGCATTTAAACTATTTATTTAATGAACAGTTTTATGCCGAATTTCGTAAAAACTCTAAGATTGGTGTAATTTTTTTGTTACCCACCTTTTTGTTTATATTTCTTTGCTGGGTTTGTCTGTCGGATGCGTTTCATTTTCCAAACCCTGGTAGTAGTCTTCATAAGCTAACTAAATGAAAATCTAATTTATTTTCAAGGCTATGCAGATTACGTTGTTTATTATTTATTATTTTTACAATAAATGAACGCACCAAAAGAGCATTAAACGTGTTAGAGCCGCGTTGCACACAACAGGGATTTAAAGTAGACCCCCTCAAAAACTACACTAATATACCAAAAATAAGACGTATACCAAGAAAAGAAATATAGAACAAGGCTTCTATAATGAAATGGTGCCCTTAAAAAATAGGTTCAATACCAAGGGATATTCGGTAAAAAATTAATCTGGGATAATCATCTGTAGTAAATCATAATAAAAAGTAAAATATACTCAAGATAAAGACTAATAGAAACACTTGGCAAATACTAGAGCATACAGACAATAATGACTCATGGGCAATAAAACACAAATTATCCAATGGTTCATTAATCAAAGGAACCACATATCAGCAAAAAAAAACATCTCAAATATTAGACAACATGCAAAGATTGAAAAATGTTTGTACCGCAAGACCGTTGAAAACAACCCCGTCAATCACTGAAACATTTCTAAACCTAGCTCCATTATCCATATTTAAACAAGGAGACGCTAAGGAAAACTCATTTAACCTCCAGAAACAATTAAACGGGATGAGGACTAAACACTTCAAGCGCTGAACAATAATTATTACAATCAGACAAACATTCTTAGAAATGTGTAGAGATTAGTGACCGATAATAGATAATTATTCAGATATTGTGAGATGTGGTCTGGTGTGATGTAGGTATTGTATTGTAGGGATATATTGAGGAATTTAGGAAAGTGGCAGGAGGAGAGAAAGAAGGTTAAAAAGGATCAAGGCCTAGATTTATCTGGGATTATTAGAATGCAGATCTATTCATTTTTCTGAAAGAAGAATGGTGTTATAAATGCTATATATTTCGGCGAAGAACGGACGGGTTGAGGGCTCCACAGACGGGATTTCTCCCTCCTCGATTACGGAACTCATTGAAAAAAATTACTTGATGTACTTTAAACACAATTTATTATTTTTCGTGTAGAAAGTAAATTCTTGAAACTTGACACAAGGATGAAAAACAACCTCCAGCTACTCCCAACGTATTTGCAATGACGCTCCTCTCTCTTTCTCTTCATTTCTGTTCTCTCTCCTCTTTCGGGGTTTCTTTCCTGCTTTCTATTGACGTCATTCCCGCGGGTACACTGACGAGAGAAAGAAGGTTAAAAAGTAGGTAAAGAAAAGACGGAAAATATTAACTGTAACGGAATGAAGAGATTAAATAAATACGTTTAATTATTTAGTGACAAGTCCCATTGATGAGAGGGCAAAAACAAATTACCGTTATGAAGTTTGCGCAAAACTAATTTGCCGACACAGAAAACGAACCTTTTCTATAATACAGTACAACAGACCGAATTGTAACTTGTGATGAAAAGTAAATTTTCTACAATAACAGCAGACGTTGAGGGACAGTGGCTCCAGCAGCACCACATTTTCCAAATCCTCGCCTAACTCGTCAATTCATCCCAAAGCTGACGCTAACACATTTGAGGGTTCAATTTATTATAGATTCCTGAATCTGATGAGACAAACAATGCTGAAATATATTGATCTGAAATTGAAGCAATGGACAGAAATTGGCATGAATAAAGTCTTCTTTGGTCAATCGGAAAAGGCCGATTCGGTTACAAGACAACGCTCAGTCCCCTGTCTCCCATATAACAACACGAAAATTGTTCGATCTTGGTTATGAAATTGTGCCAAACTTTCCTAATCCTTTCCGACTACCATTTATTCAGACCCTTAGACAACGTTTTTTAAAATTATTCAGATATCTTCAGATGCGGTCTGGTGTGATGTAGGTATCAGAAAAACATTTTCTTTATCGTGCCAACGTTTCGAACTTTATCGAGATCATCTTCAGAGCCTGGGATTTACAAACATAGTTTACGTTTAGAAAATACATATAGGATGTGGAATAGTGAATTTATACAATGCAAAATAATAATAGAAATACTTTGATAGAATATAAAATATATTTTGCTCAATAAAAGATCGAAACGTTGGCACGATAAAGAAAATGTTTTTCTGATACCTACATCACACCAGATCGCATCTCACGATATCTGAATAATACTTAGAAATGGGATTGACTAAATAGTACCGGAAATACTCTTTACAAACCTTATGTCACAATAGACTACAAATGAGAAGAGTTCAGAAGAATATCAGATACAATGATACAGTATACTAATAGCACCAAAACGAATTGACAGATCGGATCAAGCGTTATTTGTACAACCCGAAAATATGAACAAACGAATATCTAGGGAAGTAATCTCGGTCTTTGCTTCAGATTATCGCTCGTGTCTTAGAAAATCATAAAAGAGGTAAAACTGACAAAAAATCCTCCTAAGACAGTATAGGCACTATTAAAACATAAACCTTTAAAAGATTCTTTCAAAAATTGTCAGTATATGCATCTAAAATTACAAAACCCGAGAAAAATATAGTACAGACAACCTGATGATAACTTTAGTACCATTATTCAAAAAGATTTTTGGGTAACTTAACACTGGGTCACATTACCCAGAAGAGATAAGAGAACATATATAGACCCTGAACATTTTCTCGGCAAAAAAATCAAACACAGAATCGTTAAAATAAAAACAAAAGTTCATAAACTTTAGATGAGCTAGACACAATAAGCTTAATAATAATACCCTCACAAGACTGCAAGCTCATTGCATTACTTAGAAAGGTTTAAAATCAGAGGAGTGTTAGGTACCTGTAGTTGGCATCTCAGAAAGCATCTACATAACATGTATATTTATGACTCAATGATGACCTCATTTGTACGTGATGCGACGATGAGGAAAAAAACTGCCACCGATCTTGGAAAGACAAGAAACCGCTCGATCACATAACCTGAGATTCAAAGAAAAAGACAGAAAGAAATTGGAGCAACAACAGTCAATTACCTAGTACTTCCGAAGAATCGAGACGATTGAACGGAACTAAGGAACTAGGAAAATAAAAAAGTACACTAAGCCAGATAGCAGTGCGTGGAAAGAAAAAATCTCACATCTTAGTATCCATCATTATCATCATTACCGATCATTTTGGTCTGTTTCAGTCTCGTTTAGGCATTTCGCCATCTTCAGTATCTGAATTCAGCTTAGCATTAATGAGATATGCTTAAACTGTGAGGTAGAAAATAATTGTAAGGAAACCCATTTCTCTCATCCCAGATGCATCTATCATAAACAAACGAAAATTAAAAAGTACAATATAACAAAAAATACATACTTCAAGACAAACCAGAACAAAGTAAACATAATCGATGCGCTATTAAAACAAAAACCTTGAACAAAAAACTAACAAAACGAACGAAAATTATGGTATAAATTCAGAAAGCGAAGATTAGCATACTGTGTAAAAAAAATCGTTCATAATATGAACAAATTCACCAACCAATATAAATTCAAAATATTCAAAGCTATATTATAACTAATAGAAACATAACTGTACCCAAAGAACGTTTGATCGATTTTAAAGAGACTGGGTTTCGTAAATATGACCTACGGAAGATGGCTAAATTGATGTCCTCAGAATGGATAGTGAAACACATTAATATCAGAAATAGTTGGTAATGTCTGAAGAAAAGACAACGAAGGAAGTAAAAGAAAGAAACAGATAGTGAGAAAGGAGCAGAGAAGGAACAGAAAAAGGGAAGAGATATAGAATTAATGAATTAATTTTTATTTATCACATTATTCTACACGCCTTGGGGAGAGAGAGAGAGAGAGAGAGAGAAAGAGAGAGAGAGAGAGAGAGAGAGAGAGAGAGAG
>CM077110.1:20034699-20112134 GCA_039619505.1 Cimex hemipterus | reverse complement strand
GTGTGTGTGTGTGTGTGTGTGTGTGTGTGTGTGTGTGTGTGTGTGTGCGCGCGCGCGCGCGCGAGGTTATGATTTGGTAAATTTCTGTATTATTTAATTTACTCTGTTCTATAGGTGAACCGTCAGGTACATAGTCTAATCATACTGTGAGATTTTTCTCAGTATGGTTGGTTCATGTTTTTGGCAATTGTATATGTGTTAATTTTTTCATAAAAAAAGAATCACCACTGATCAAAATAATTTATATTGTTTAATCTTCAATAGTAAATAACTACAAAACTAGAAAAATATCATCCAAATGACCCAACTCTAAAACTGGACACAAAACACGAAAGAAAACTCAGTTATGATACAAAAATAGACTTTCTTTTAACAGAAAAATTTGAAATATATATAATTAGTTTGTTTTTAATTTTATTAAACATTAATAATATAATTTTTATTGGTCAGGATAATGGTCATATGTATATGCGTGACAAGTTTAAAGGAGAGTCAGTAAAATTGAAAATCTATCATTATTAAAAAACTACGTATAGCTTACATTTTCGAACTTGTCAAAATTTAATTAAAACAGCCCAATATTAAATTTAATTTTTATTAAATATACTAAAATAGTCTATTAACCTGGACTTGTTCGGCTAATCCGGCTGGTACCTGCAGGAGCTCCGAATCTGGACTGGCCTTCATCCGTCCTGTGCGACCAGCGTGAAACAAAAGCCGCTAAATGGAAGGGGGCCCACTATTGTTTCAACAACTGGTTTGCGCTTCTATAAAAAATAATAACAGTTAGACAAAAAAAAAATTAAAGAGGGCACCCCGTAGGGTTGGGTTTGAAACAAAGGGGTGTCCTCCCTATTAGGTGTCTATTCCCGGGCCCAACTGGCTTCTCTTTCCCATGAAACTACCTTTTGTATACTGTATCCTAGTTCGAACATTCTGGAATGAACAATAGGCAAATTTTTTCTATCCTCCAATTGACGGGACAAGTTCTTAGACAACATCTTAATCAACGACGAAACATTACATCATCCGCAGGAAATTCCTAAGTTCTAACGCTTTCATGGTTTTGAAGTGTACTACTTTGAGAACAGGTATTACAGCATTTCTTCTTTTGTGCATTTACTGCGAAGAATTTGTTGTACGTCCTTAAAAGTCTTATGGATGCTGGAAGACTGTGCCGATTGAAAGAACCCAGCAGATTTTACCTTGGGTAAAGATACCAGTAGGTTTTATATTCTCATGCTTTCTATTTAATAAAGTTCCAAAATGTGGTTTCTCGTACTTCTGATCGACCCTGTGCACACGAACCATACAACTGTTTCTTTAAGAGCAAGAAGTGGATCCCAAAGGATAACAACTCCTACATGATCGAAATGTTTTTCGTATATGTTTGGCCTATTCCAGCGTCCATTTTTTGACCAAACGATTCGAAATCTGCCTTGGAAAACTGGAACTGTTGCCCTAAGACTCCAGAGAATAATTAGTCTAATTACCTAGACACGATCGTGATTGTTATTTAGTGTATTCTTCTAGCCTCATCTGACAAAGTCCACTATAAGAAGTTGAAGAACGTCATCGAAACGAGATATTAAATGAAATATTAGATATAGGTGATTTATGCGGATTTTTGTTAGAAGAACAGACTATACCAAAAAGTAGGTAGAAAACGTATCAACTCTCGGAAAAAAATCTCATTTGTAAGCATATTCGGTTCGAATGCATGGCCGCTGGATTCGACCCCAGGATTTTTACCTTACGCGCCGTGTCAACACGCAAACCTTTACGGCTATCCGTTTACCTACCTATACCCATTAAAAACTATATCGAAATATATTGACCAATGTAATTAAAACAGCTAAATCTAAATTTTATAAATAGAAAAATTAAAAGAGTGTTATCTTATATAAAGGAAGTCTGAAAATTATAAATCAAGCTACCTATGTTTCCCCTATAACAATTGCATCAATAATCAAATTCATTTGTGTGTATAACAAATCATGCTTAATTGCCAACATATTTAATAATTGATTTTTATGTACTAACATAAATAATAAAATTCTTCAAAATTACAATAATCAATATTATGCAGCCTAAATTCAAATCATTCTCACCTCAAAGCACGTTTTACTGCATTTTTCAAACGTCACCTTCTTTTGATGAAACGTACAATCTTTTATTGGTTAAAAATAGGATTTATCGACCATTAAGTATCCATTTATACATAAAAGGATCTATGTTAAAATTATCGTCCCATATCATTGACATTATCACACTATGCAAAATGTTATAAAAAAAATGCTTTCAAAGATATATGAATGAATTACCTTAAATAAGATTTACCAAAAATTGTTGAGTTGTAATCCATTTCTTGAAGAATGTACAGATTACCACAATGAATTGACGAGAACGTTAAGTTTAGATATTTGGACAACGTTATAGGTGGAGAAAAATGGGCAATGTGAGTGAGGTTAACTACCACAACCACTTAAAAAAAAACCTAAATCGTGTTGATTAGTGTAGTATTCAGGTTTCAAATCTTGAAAACATGGTTCACAAAATTCAAGGTGTAACCCAGTTGTTATTTTCTGACTAAGCAGTTTCTGAAATATTCGTCGGAAAGTTGGTATAATTCATACGATACAGCACATAATGATATTGTGCACCGAAAAAAACTCTTAAGATCCTCAGCTGTAACGTTTGCAGACGAATATTTTTGACTAACGATGGTCGACGACAAAGAGCGTCCAGGGGGTCTAACTAACGTACAACTCCTCTATGTTTTACAACATTTACACCCTACGATATAGGTGGCGTGATGGTGTCGGCTGGAATTTACTAATGTGGACGTATGACTCTCACGAAGAAACCCTTACTTCTCAACGATATTCTGAACCATTTATCCAAAAATATATTACAACAATCAGTGATCTGATAGACGACAAGTATCAGAATCCAGAAGACAACAGCAAACGTCATCGATGCCAAAGATTAGCAACGAAAGAGTGATACAAATTATTATTATTATTATTACTCTTTGACAAGAAATACGCACACATATGACACTATGGTTACTTATATGGTAGAAATGTTTAATGAACTAGTTGCCAATAGAGCACATATCATTCCTAATGATGACCGTGCAAAAAATTGATTACAATATCTTCAGTTGTGCAGCAATTTATAATATAAATTCCACTCACTACCGGTAAAAACATGATATTTTTACACCGGATGTTAATGGAATTTTAGTACATGTCGCTCATCAGAAAGGAAAGTATCGAGCGGTAGAAAGGATAGGGTACAGGCTAATCAATATGAATAGGATAAAAAAAGGGGGAAAGGGGGAGGCACACTTGTCACTCTCCTGATCCTTTCACCAATCTACCTTGCTTGATAGCCGATCAATGGGACAGGTGTGGCACGTGGGCATTTATGATCGGCCTGTTTACCATAATCCATTACCTTTGCGGCTAATATAAAGATGAAGTTAAAATTTTCAGACGATTTTAATGTCATAAATTAAAAAGTTAGTTTTACGAGCGGGATTTGTGGGTTCAAATCCCGCTGGTGCCACCAACGTTTTCATTTTAACCAAAACCTTACATAAAAAGATTAATTAACCTGCAAACTATAACATTTCTTTCATTTGACAATGTTAATATTACTTACAAAGTTTAACAGTTTCTAACCATCCGGCGATACTTACCTGGTTGACAGTGTTTATCGACATGGCCGGTATAACTATCGGCCTACTGTGGAAGGGGAGGATCTATACTAGGTGTAATCATCAGTCACATTGCGCTTTCGCCTGTCGGCTATTGAAGGCATTGGAGCAGGTTGCGGGCCACCAGCCGCTTCGTATCGCGATGGTGTCACCGAGGCCTGCGGTTGACGGCGGCCGGCGACTATTATGATAACGGTAAAGTGGTTAAATTTTTGAGCTATACGCGGGCGAGAAACCCTTTCCGAGAAGTGGCCAATATCTATCCTTGAGCCCGCCAACTATGAAGACTTTACCGGTACCAATCTCTGAATCGCCATCAATTGCACGCCGAGACATGTAGCATCTTGCTATTAGAATATGGGCGAAGCGGTGTCATCAGCCTTTGGCATCACCAGCAACATTTTGTGCCAGCAGTGGTTTTCATTTATGTGACCGTTGTTGCTTTCTCAGTTTTTACCGACATTTGTCCGTTCGGTCTTCCTGAAAGGACCTGGGCAACGGGAATGGTAGAATGGCAGCTTCCGAGGTGAGAACAAGGGCTGGGCGAGCCCCTTTTGTCTCCAGCGTGACATACATGCCCATCTGTGCCGCCTCTTTATTTCCCTGGGCCCATTGTCTCAAAGGGGACGAATGTTTATGAACAAAAGGGCCCTCCGATAAACACTAGTAACCCGAGAGGGGAAGCTCATCTAAGAAGCGTCAATTAAAACTTATCGGGACTTAAATTGTAAAATTGCGATGGGGACTTTATCCAAAGCTTTGAGGGGGGTAACGCCCATGGACAAAAGGGGAAACTAGCACTACTAGGGATTGTATAATTAAAACAGGGGTGACATTGTCTTTGCTCATGGGAAAAAGGGGTTACCAAAGGGGAAATTGTGTCACTTTTCGTAGGAAAAAACTATCCACCATGTTTCTATTGCATAACTTAATAATAGAATTATCATAAAAGAAATTTCTAACGTAATTGTTAACGTATCAATTAATTTCGGAAGATGAAATATCACGAACTATACAAAATTTTAAACTCCTAAATAAAATATAATTCATTTTATATTTAGACGAAGCCTATGTGAAAATAAAAATGTATTTACTTTATATGTACCTACACAATTACTCATTTTATCAAAAATTTCTACAACAAATATCCAGTTTGACAACAAAAAATCATCGATGTTTAATAAATTATATTAGAGATAATAGGATGCGAAATAATTTTTAGCCAATTTTTTTATAGTGCCCTTTTTTTCTTGCGCTATTGAGCCTTGGGCCGGAGTTGAACATATGTCCTGTCCCTTTCGACCTTACGTTCAGGTACTTCGATGACCCCTTCGAACGTCAGAAACAATAGATAATCATCGTTGATGCGATCATTATGCCCATTGTCCCTGACCTACATCCAGGTGATGCTGACCCCAGCTGGGCCAGATTGACCCCCGTTGTCCCTTTCTATTCAGGATTAAATGTCCAGGTGGTGAAATTAAAAACAATGAACATAGACTACTAATAGGTAGGCTGCTGATACGGGGGTTTTTTGAAGAAAGAACGATGCAAATTAGCCGCAGATATGGCGCTGACGATTGGTGGTCGACGAGGCGAAAAGAAAACACTTGAACGCAGGGGATGACGAATCACGGGGTTATTTCATGGACAATACTCGCAGAACTTTGCGGCCTTCTTTTCTTTAAAAAAAACGTTTTTGCAGATAAATCATATTGGAAAGCAATAAAGAGTTAACAGGATCCTACAAACCATAAAGTGCTAATAAAGACTTAAAACTACACCATGGACCCTATATCTTCCTGCAGGTCTATTATGTAATAGTAATTAACATAAAACATTGTTGTTCAAAATGTTTCTTTATTTACATATTTACATGTTTCTTACAGGAAATTAGCTGAACAGATACAAAAAGTTAGACCTCATGAAACTTCACACACTCATAAATTCCAAGACAGAAGAATGGTTTTATGTGCCATATATACAGAATTATATGCATGATCATAACTTGCAAAAATGAAAAGTAATTGAAATAAAGTGTTTGAGATAGCAATGTGTTGTTCAATGAATACGTTTTAATCACTGAAAGATGATTAATGACTTTTATTTTTTCTTTGTTTTTGATTTAACGATCCAAAGTTTAAAATATAATCGTCAGTAATTTTTATCCTGTTTTTATTTAATTTAAAACTATTAATGGCCTGGTACGACCTTTTACTTTTAGTTTTCATCTTTCTACGTTTCGCGGTAAATTCCACATCTTCTGCTAAAAGTGTATATAAACAATTAATGCTGGGCGTCGGTGGCCGCAACGATTAAGGCGCTCATCGCTGTAATGAAAAATCCCGGGTTCGAATCCAGCGGCCCTTTTTCAAACCCGGCATACTTACAAATGTGCTTTAATAAAGCCCCCCCCCAAAAAAAAACAAAAAACGACAGGAATAATTTAACTTATTAAATAAAATTTCCGAATAAAACAAAGTACCAAAAAGAGCAGAAAAAGTAAGGTAAAGTAATATAATTAGTTTCCTAGGTCCTAGAAGTATTCGTAGTCGTCCAAGTCTTATGTTAAATCTTTGTCTCATAATCTTCATGCTAGTACTGGAGTGAGAGATTAAGAGGTTAGGAGGACTCAAGACCATTGTGAATTAAAGCTATTCTCGGGATGAGAAGAGAAGGCTCGAGCTGGCTTAAGAGCTGGGTTAAGGTGGATCGAGACGTTGGTCTGACACTAATCAGATCGTTGTTGCGTTGACAAAAGGAATGTTGTGGTCTTCGGGGATTGTGAGAATAGTTAAGCAGTAAGGAGTTCTGAAGATTTGCATGAAGAGTTTTGATATTAAGAATTGGATATACTGGATGTTATTTTGCTTGGTAGAATCTCAGTTTTCTTCAGTGGTCTCAGCAAAGCCTTGTGTAAAGTTAGTTTAGCGTAGACGGATTTCGGTCCCAGAAGTCTTCATCATTGTCCAAGTCTTCTGTTGATTTGTTGCCCTTGAGACAATTGCACAATTGTATGTCAATCTGCTGACTTGACTTGAATGGAAGCCTTAATTCTTATACCAATTTATACACTGATTATGAGTGTATTTTTTTCCATTCGGTTTTGCTTTGGTATTGGAAGTAGCTTGGCTAGGATTCGAGTCAGAGGAAGGGATTGCGGTATCGTAAATGTAGGTGGTGTTGAAGGTATTGAGGTTTGTAGGTAGGTCAGCAGTAGATTGGATATAAAGGATTGGTCCAAGAATGCTCCAATGCCGGCTTCAATCAGTCTGATTCTGCGAACTCGTACGGATGTAAAAAATAAGGTTATGCTCTACTGGGTCCCAGGACAGACAGGAGTAGTTGGAAACGAAGACGCAGATGTCTTTGTGAGGAAAGAGGTTATTGAACCTAGCTATGTCTTTGTCAACAATCGGCTCCATTCTTAGACACGAAAACAGGGCAAATCAGATTCAATCATAACATGTAATTCACTCGCTGGACACAGCCAATCCAAAACTCTCCTGATGAGATTTGGAAAATAAGAAACAATAGAAGGCATCAAAAGTTATAATAAAAGACCCCGAATTCTTGCGGGTTCCCAATGAAGCTCTGTGAACTGAATAAGCATTTGATGAAGATTGGTTTAAATCAACACATGCAAATTTTGTGAACAAGCAGGAGAACCAACGAACTATGGAGATGTTCAATGAATCCATAGAAGTTGTACTAACTGGGCCTGATAATCCAATGTCTTGAGGCGATTCACCTGTTTGCTATAGGTACAGAACGGAGGATAAGTTATCAATCGGCGTAATTGCCAAATCAGCCTTCAACATCTTCTATCTTTCGCTGTCCCGATGTTGATTATGATGGGTTGAGGAATCTTCTCTCTTGTGGACATAATCATCACTGGCCTTAATAACCATCATTTGCATGTTAGAAGCCTATTTTTAGATACTCAGCAGTTTGCCCCAGGAAGAGCCAAAATATTGTAAAGAAAAGTGTACCATCTTATGATCTATCTAGTCACAAGTCATCCAAGAATTCAGCACCGACTTTGTTTTCATTATAGTACAGAAATGAGAGACCGCTGGGGCAAATTGGTTATGACTTCAGCCTCGTATTTGTCACACTAGCAGTATTGGGTTTGTATCCTGATAGATTTCAACTCTTTACAGTTATAAAATAAAAACAAACAAATGATTTAAAAATTATTTGCAAATCGTAAGAAGCGGTCCGGTGTGATGTAGGCTTCAGAAAAACATTTTCTTTATCGTGCCAGCCGGCACTATTAACACGGCACGCAAGAATGACACAAATTGTCCCCTGATGATGATCTCAATAAATATCAGCTCTATAAAGAAAATGTTTTTCTGAAACGTTCGCCACACCAGACCGCATCTAACGATTTCCGAATAATCATAGATTAACTGTTCACTAATCACTACACAGAAGTGTATAACATATTACACATATTATACTGTGTGAATAGAATTTCTAGTCTTTATTATTAACAAATAAATTCACTAATTTAGTGGTCCGCTTGACCAATATTCATTTTCTAACGACTCTTATAATGACTGGCACTCTCAACACGACATGGCACAATTACACAGAAGACGAACACTTTGAGCACTGAAGATGATCTCAATAAAAGATCGAAACGTTGACACGATGAAGAAAATGTTTTTCTGATACCTACATCATACCAGACCGCATCTCTAGATATCTGAATAATTTTAAAAAACGTTGTCTAAGGCTAGCTGTCTAGCTGTCCAGAACTTCAACATTTATGAAGAAATTCTTCCACGACCTTCTTTGCTTTCAAGGCTAATGGTTTCCTAACGAAATTTTTTTAACCATCTCTGAACGGTCGTCTACTCACACTGCCTTGGCCCTCATCATCAGACGTCATCCAGGTTTCTGGCCGTTTGTGCACCGTTACCACCGAGTTTAAATTCATAAACTGAATGACGCGAAAATAACGTAAGATCTTAGTAAAGACTGGATAGGACCAAAGAATGATATGCTACTGAGGTAAACTAACATTTTTGTTTGGAAGAGTATTAAAAAGTGTTGAAACACGTATAAAAGAATAATCCATCAAACGTAAGCAGTTTATTATATAGAGGGTTCATGGAAAGAAAACAATATTAATATCTGCAGTATTTCCCGGACAACCCAACAAAAAATAGTATTAAAGTTTTTTGGCTTCCTCGTGCGCTGTAGGCACCAGCTAGTTGGACATTAAGACCTGTACCACACAATTTACGTCTCTCCTGTCCCATGGGCAGGTTCTGGGTGTGCATACCAGCAGAGCCTACTATTTTTTCATTTGTGTTTGAAAATATATTGTAAAATGGAATTACTTTCTTTTTAGTACAGAACTGTTTCTGGCTACTTCCATTTACCTTTAAAAAAAATATGGCCAAAAAGGAGGGAAAATTCAAAAGGTGCGGTTGAGATGGGAAGTACGTGTCCCAGTCACGACAGCTCAAGTGGTAGAGCGGCGGCGTACAAGCCGAAGATCGTGGGTTCAAATCCCGCTCGTGCCATTGACTTTTTTATCTGAACTAAAAACCTTAATTAATTGTAATATATTAATTGGTCAAGCAAACCGCGAAATTAGTGAATTTAATGATTTAAAATTAAGTATACTTCGCTAATGCTCTACGCGGCCATTTCATTTGTCGTCGAGAATCCAATCCTATTAAACATTTGGAAAATGGCAAAAAGGAGTGAAAATTCAAAAAGTGCGGTTGAAATGGGAAGTTCGTGTCCCGGTGGATAGAGGTCACGATAGCTCAAGTAGTAGAGCGGCGGCGTACAAGCCGAAGATCGTGGGTTCAAATCCCGCTCGTGCCATTGACTTTTTTATCTGAACTAAAAACCTTAATTAATTGTAATATATTAATTGGTCAAGCAAACCGCGAAATTAGTGAATTTAATGATTTAAAATTAAGTATACTTCGCTAATGCTCTACGCGGCCGTTTCATTTGTCGTCGAGAATCCAATCTGATTACACATTTGGAAAATGGCAAAAAATAGTGAAAATTTTAAAAGTACGGTTGAGATGGGAAATTGGTGTCTGAGTATGGCGTATCAAGCCGAAGATGGTGTGTTTGAATCCCGCTCATGCCACTGACTTTTTTTATCTCAAGTAAAAACCTTAATTAATTGTAATATATCAATTGGTCAAGTGGACCACGAAATTAGTGAACTTAAAAAAGTTTTTAAATGTTTCTCACCTTCACAATTAGTGAAGATACGCCATGTCAACATTTTTAGTGTAATAGTAAATGAGAATACCATCATAATTACCAGATGTTTGAACATCATTTTCGTCAATGGAAGCGATATGGAGATTTTGTAGACTAGTTTCTAATAACCGTTTATCTGGTGTTTGATAGAAATGGTAGAAAAATTGACACCACTGGCAAATAAAAATTATATTTGTCTATAAAACTTTCCTATGGCAGTATATACAAACAACATGATATAATATGTATACAATATATACAAACGTAAAAATTAAACAGCATTGCAACAAACGCATATTTTTGCTCAGACCTCGTTTGGTAAAAGTTTGTAAAGAAATTGAAAACCGCTTCAACTCCAGCTTGCAAAACTCAGGCTAAATCATAATATAATTTTCTTTTATTTACAAATTAATAAATATTTATTTTAACACTAGAAACTAACTTGTTACTCTTGCTACAGGTTTTACAAACTGGAGTCACACACTTTTATTTAAATTCAAAATAAAAACAAAAGCACTAATCGCTGACTAATTTTGATCCTATTTACATTGTTAGAAACCTGAGGCACAGCCATTATTTTGAATTATCATAGTATTATATGAAAACTAAATAATAAATAATATATATTATGGAGGAAGTTCAAAGTGGGGAACATGTGATTTGTTTGGATTTAATTTCAAACATAAGCTTTGAGCAGAATAAATCAATCCAAGTTTACAAATTTATTACATTTTTATCTTAATATATCTATTCTTAATATAATGTATTATGCAGTCCATGAGTAAGTTTGAAGCATAACTAAGCACCAATTTTGTAACTTTTTTGTGTGAGTTAAGAGGGAAACATTTGTAATATATTCAAGTCTTACTCATGAACATTGTTTTTTTAAATTGATCCTCTGGGGCTTCTGTTCTACACAATTCCAGCACTACAAATGTTCATGAAAATTGTAAAAAATATATTGCTTTGTTTTATTACAACAGGGCCCCAAAAGGCTTCTTTTTTGTTTAAAAAACGTGATATTTTAAATTTGTTCTCGCTAGAGACTATTATTTCTAAAAAATCTAAAGAATACATTTTTAACAATCACTATTTTTTAATTTTAATTTTTTTAAACCAACGGTTGAAAAGTTTTTAACATTATTTTCTAAAGGAATCGAATAAATTCTTTTTTTTTTAGTATATTCTCTTAACAAAGAAGTTTGCATCTTTAAAAGAAAAAAACACGCATGAGCAATTTCAAGTTTTATACTCTTTTTAGCGTATATTTGCAAATTCTCTTTTCTTTTTAAAAATACAACAGCTTCCTTGACTCCGTAAATAAAAAAAAGTTTCAATCTGGGGGCTTTTTTAAAACAAATTGCAGGTCTTTTAAGGACACTTTATCCTACAGTCTTATATACAAAATCCAATGTCTTGTATAATTTAAAATATCCTATTTAATAATATAACTCTAATGAATTTGTTTCTAATACTTGAAATTTCTTTAATTAAAATGAAAAGAAAAACATACATAATTAGGCCTGACACTCTTTCAATATATAAATATTTGTTTTTTAATATTTTATTTCTCAGACTTAACATACGCCATAAATCCTATTAATTATAATGGCTACAAAAATAAACCAACTATATTGGTTTGACTTCTCAAAAAGGTTACCATCTCTAAAAAAAATCCTACTTTCACACGATTATCAAAACACAATATGGCACGATTAATGCATAAGTCACATTTTCATACTTTTATGTTCATATTGTTCTCTAAAGTTATCCTTCAAGAGGTCATGCTCGTTAACCAAAAAATATTGTAGTTTGTATCCTATATGTAGATAGATACATGTAGATACATCCTGTATAATTTTGCTTGGTTTGCTATGATTTTTGGGGGTTTTGTTTATTTTGTGTAATGGAAGAAATATTTTTATTAGTAAATAAAAACATTTGCTCATTTGTACCATTTGTGCACCATAAAATTTGTATATTTTCACTTTTTTCTTTTACTAAAAAGAGTCTCTTTACATTAGGTATAGTGTAAGAGACATGTGGTTTTTATAAAGGTCACATTTTTTTCTTTTACGTTTGGGGCTATTTTTTCTTTCTCTGGCTATCATTAGGGATTTTGTCTAACCTCCCATAAAAGATACATTAGATCGAAAATACAAAACCAATGTTATCTATAGTATTAAATGTGTACATTGTAAAATAAAAATAATAAAATTAAAAAATTGAAAAAACTAGGCCAAACCAAAAATTTAGGAAATAGAATCCAAAATCATTTAAATGATATAAACTATAAAAATCATAAAACCATACTATCAAGTCATGTAAAACATACTAATCATAGAAAAAATCCCACCTCATAGATATTGAACCAAACAAACATAAAAAAGAAATTTTAGAAACGTTATATTTTACTAAGTTGAACAATAATTCTTTAAAAGAAAAAGCATATAATATTTTGTGGGGTTATTTTATGACAACTTAATTAACTAAAACTTTAATAACTTAAATTCAAATTTCTAAACTTGGCGGTCATATATTATACGAATGTGACAATTCCTCAACTAAAATCAAACTAGATTTTTCTCGTTTTTGAAATTGTAACTCACATTCTTCTTTGGCCTGTTAACCTAGACAGTGGCAATATAAGTATTCACTTTTTATTAGCAATGCCGTTTTGAGGACACACATGTCGGCAAGATGGCTAGGTAAATAATAATTTGACTGTACTGCTTGTTAGGGATTCCTGAAGATGAGCAGAAAAAAAAAAAAATAGCCAGAAACGTAGAACAAAAAACACGAAATAAACATTTTTTTTTTAAATTATGTTTCTTGGACTATCACTACTTCAAAGAAACTCTTTTCAAGTAGAGAAAAAATATTTTTAAAAAAATGGGCTGGGCCACCATTTGTATTTTAACGGAGGCGCGACCCTTCGAAGGTTAACAATATAATAAACAAAATTGCTTAATTAAGACAGGCAGTCGTTACTTAAAATGTAATTATTGCCTTATGTGATTAAAGTTTATTTGTATATGTATAATTAATTGTATATATAACTAGAACGTTTTGTATTTTTAAGCCCTTAACATTAAATTTGTCTTTTTATATATGCTAATTATGTTGAAAAAGCATTCTTTGACTGTTCAAGTTTCTGTTGCATTATTTTCAATAAAACTTTAATCTTTTTTCTGTTTTTTTTTGTTGTTTGTTTTTAGTATAAATTTAATAAGGAAGACTCAGTCATCCTGAAAAAATGTTAAAATCGAAAGTCATCCTTTGAAGCATGTAAATTGTGATATTTCTTCATATTACTGAAATCACTTTTTTCCTATAAAAGAAAAACAATTAAGAAGAGCAACAAAAAATTTACAGTTAGAACATTACCACATCTGAATCAGCGCTTCATACAAAACGCTGATTAAGCATTTCTCATGGTCGGTGGTGGGGCTGTGAGCAGGATTCGTACAGGCAAGACGATTCGCTGCAAGAACAGCATATGTCGCTAGTGTAGCTACTGCTGCAGTCCTCGTCACAGCATTCTCTAACTGAACAGTCGCTGTAGTCTCCTCCTCCGCATTCTTGTGTCCGTTGTTGATTTGCTATTAAAAAAAAATATATATACATACTTCTACAAATATACACACAAAAAATGTGATACCTAAATGTCTATTTATTGGGCTATGATGGTTTGGCTGAATAATATCAAGTATGGCGCAATTATCCCTGTATTCATGTCTAGGCCTGTAGTTGTCACGATTCATCCTGTATAACAAATTAATTTATTCTATGTTTATCTTTTTAATATTTTTTCATTACTTGGAAATTTGTTGCTCATATAAAAGTGAAGTATTTTCATCAGGACGTTCATTCCTGGAATCGCTTCTCGGCCCATGTCTGAGAGATTTGGAGCTCGGTCCATAGCTGCCTTTCGATGTTCTTGTGCTTGTTGACCTCTCACCTGATGATTCCCTCCTATGATTTCTCTCACCGACCTATAATTATATAAATCAGATTTCACCATGGTTCAATGTTTACAGGCATACTTGAATAGAATGTTGCGATGCTGTGTGGTGAGGGATGTTGTTGTGCCATGTCGGTGTGTAGCTGTAGGTGCTTTCGCTCCTTGGTGGACCCCTAGGAAGTTCATAGAGGCTTTCTCTTGACATATTACTCCTACGAACACCCTTTGGACTCTAAAAAAAAAAATAAATAAATAAAAAAAAAAAAAAATTGTTTTTCTAATTTGATTGGTCTTTTAAGGATGCTTACTTGGCAATTCACTCTTGGCGATATACGGTGGTCTGAGACATCTGAACTCGGGTGCATGTATTCACCCCAACTAGGATCCTCCATATTTTTATCGTTGTAGATATGCTGTTGGCTCCTTATTCTAAAATGATTTCCATCTAAAAAAAAAATAATAATAATAAAAATAAAAAATACTGTGATAAATCCTAGAGATAACAAACTGTTATATAAATAAATATATTATTTTTGTATTTATTCTTCAGTATGCTTGGAATTGTAATGGTTTATAAATTAACTTTTGTATTTTTGAATGATGGAAATAATGGGAAAAAGAAAGATACTTGTCAATACAAACTGCTTACCTTTCAACATTTCTTTGTCCGTTTTAAAAGATTCGTGGTAAATAAAAATAAAACACAAATAAAATCTCCCACTTGTATTTGTAATTGTATTTTGCAAATAAATGGTAATTTTCTACTTTGTTGATTTTTTGAATGTATAAAATTTTTAAATTGTCATTTGGCTAGTGTTGAAGCTTCATCTCACTTACTATATTTTCAACAATGAGGATTATCTCAAAGGATAAGCTCGGCACCGGCTCGGCAGTGTGAGATGTGACGCAAAAGGATGAGGAGGGACTCTCTCAAGTTGGTGAAGGCATCTGCTCTCTTTTGTATGTCACAAATCACTTATTTTATTTCTATTTCTTAATCTGAATATTTATCGTTTTAAGGTTATTGTCAGAATTTGTTTGGATCAGGTCCCAATTTTTATCTTTCTGCGATTAATTTGTTAAGTTTGGGACACAGATATTTTTTTAATTTTTTTTTATTTTACACTGATGATTGAAATGAGTTTGCTTCATGTAAAGGGGATCCCACAAAGATTGTAATACACTTATTTCAATCGTCGTTCAAATGGAATTTGTTATAGATTTAAGTCATGTGAAGTTATTGCTCGAGCAAAGGACCCCCCCCCCCCAAGGAAGAGATGGGGGATATGAGGTTCAAGGATAGAAAATTGAGCCCTTCCTACTGTACCCCTGCAACTGTGCCTGAAGACTTAGGCATTGACCAGAGGATGAAGTGAGTTATCTGATAGCTGAATTTGATTTATTTTCCTTTTATTCATTTTACACTCTCAAAAGCTTGGATCACAATGCCCTCCTTAAAGGTGTACACCTGGGAATTTCGAGGAAATATGTATGACCATGATATGTATGGTTCATATTTGTATGATTGTTCGCATCACAGTCTACAGCAGAGAACATGACGTTCTGAAGTTTTGCTTGTGCATCAATGGATGTTGCACCAAGAAGTGAGTACTGTTTCTTGAAATTTGCTGAGCACACTGTGCTGCAAATCTTGCCCATAGCCATAAACTTGGCACTAGCAGGAGTAAGCTAATGGAATGAAACCACTGACAATAATATGTGAATTGTTTAAATGTTATAATTGAAATATGTTTTTATTTTATGGCAAACAATTATATATTTACTTACTCGAGTATATATTTTGTTGCGTGTTATTTGTATTATATTCAACTGATGGCGTACTTTTTGACTCATGCATTTGACCATGGATCTAAAAATCAAAGAAAATATAGTATAATTATAAAATAAATTAAAACTAATTGAACAACACACATTGTTTATTTCAGGGCTGTGCCTTAAGGGGCAATTCTGAGGTCTAGCAAGTAAAGTCGTCGTGGCATAAGGTGTCGGCTGTTCTTTGTTTGCATTGCCCGTAGCATAATACGTAGCTAAATTCTTGGTGTCGACTTCAGCATAATCGGCACATTCCTGGTCCGCTTCAGTCGTGTCTTGGTCCCTGTCAGATTTGCCTTCACTCTGCCAGTCGCGATCTAGCCAGACACCGCCGTCCTTTGGTATCGTTCTCATCAAAGAGAGATTGTTCGTGTTCACTACAGGAACTAATTTTAAAAATTAATATCATTAAGAAAGGTTAGAAAGCTAATATTTACCGGATAGATGACCTAGTTGTTTGTTGTTGTTTCTTCTTCTTAAATATAGTACAGAAGAACAGGCTAACCCGAGTAAAAGTGCCATCACAACGACAAGAAGAACTAGCCATGTCTCTCCACCCCTGGGTGCTCTTAAGCCTCTCGCATGACCAGGGAAGAGGGTGATGTGCTCAGACCATGGGCCAAGTCCTATTGCTGTAAATGTAGCTACTCGTACTGAATAAGCCCCCTTGGATGTCAAATTATTAAGTAGGATGTTAGTCGTCCCGATATTTAAGGTCATCTCTGCAAGTATTTTTGTACTATTCCCTTTCACTTGAATCTTGTATCCTTGAAGGATCCCGTTATGGTGCTCTGTCGGTGGCTGAGCCCAACGAACGTACGCAGCAGTAGTGTTGACGATTTCTATTTGAACGTTTTGTGGTGGCTCAGTTGGAACTGAAAAAAAAAATGGACATATGAAACAATATCAACAATAAAAAAATACCTTTTTTACTATGTAAACATACTGTCTTCTAGTGTTTTGACTATTTTTGAAATAGTCGGGTAGCCCTCGACAGATTTGAAGTAAGGGCTGAGGAAAAACTCGTAGCTCGTGAACTTCTTAAGATTTGTCACGATGTGCTCGCTGTTTTCAGTCTTAGGCACTGTCACCATTTGGAATTTATGAAAGACAGACGTTTTTTCTCTGAATCTAATATAAACACCTTCATAGTAGTCGTCACTAAGTACCTGAGATACAAGAAGATTCAATCTCTATTAAAAACGTTATGGAATAGGGCTTGTGGCTAAGCTGTTAATTTTGAAGCTTCATAGACTGCATATTTGATCAATTTTGTTAGACAAAACCATTAACCAGACCAGTATGATCAGGCATGATTAAGCTAAAGAATCATTTTACAAATACCATAATGTGTAAAGATTAGTGGCCGTTAATCGATAATTATTCAGATATCGTGAGATGCGGTCTGGTATGATGTAGGTTTCAGAAAAACATTTTTTATCTTGCCACGTTTCGATCTGTATTTAGATCATCTTCAGGGCCTGGGATTCACATACATTGTTTACATTTAACAAATGCATGTAGGATGGGAAAAAAGTGAATTTATACAATGCAAAAATATATTTTATATTTAATCATAGCATTTCTACTCATTCAAAGTGTTTGTCTTCTGTGTAATTGTGCCATTCTTGCGTGCGAGTACCAGTGAGATTTTGCTGTTTTATGTTGATATATGTTGGATTTTGAATGGGTGGGGAAGGAAGTCGGTATATAAAAGACAATTTTCTATAAGGCGTCGGCTTCTTTGAGGTGAAAAGAGCCGACAATGGAAACAATGTGTTGGTAATGTTTCGGCCAGATTATCCTTTCCGGGTTATATAGAAAGGGATAAATAAGAAAAGGAAGGCTAGATAGTTGGACGATTAGACTATGTGAAAAGTTGTGTGGAATGTAATGTAATGATATATGTTATGTGTATTGAATTTGATTAATGATATTGGCGTAGCTAAGACTGAGTTTACAGGTATCTGTTCTGTAATTAATGCTGTGTTTATTTCTGTTGATGTAAACCGTTTCTACATTACATTTATGTTTGTTTTGTTCGGTACGTAATATTTTTGAAGTCAAAATTGTGTTGGTTTTCAAAGTGGTGGCAAGTACTGTACGATTTTGAAGATGGTTTCAATAAAAGATCGTAACGTTGGCACAATAAAGAAAATGTTTTTCTGAAACCTACAACACCACACCGCATCTCACGATATCTGAATAAAATACCATAATGTTGTTTTGATGAAACTGTTGATAGATTTTTTTAAGTACCTCCCATTTTGTGTTCACGGAAGTAGAAGAGAGTGCAGTGAGTTCTTTAAAAACAACGATTCTGTTGGCCAAGCGGCTTCTAGCTTCATCTAGTTGATGAGGGGCCATAGCTTCAGCTCCTTCTCGCAATGTCCTAGCAGGTTCTGAAATTCCACTTGGTATCGACAAACCCTGGCTATTTTCAGCTCTCACAATGAACATATATCCCGTGTCAGGTTTCAAATCCGATAACTAAATAAAAACCATTTATCAAACTGTCACCGCATGAGTAAGTAAATATAACATACCGTATATGTATGGCTGATTATGCGATGGGCAGCCATGACCCATCCGGTTTGTAGTTCTGGGCTGAAATATTCCAAAGTATAGCCGATAAGGGTAGACGTACCGGAGGGCGGGTCCCAGGCTACTGTGAGCGAATTTTGGGATGCGTTCACAACCCTGGGTGTCGAAGGTGCTCTTGGGAATGTGCTTGGATCTGGGCTTCTATGAAGATCTGCACCGGGAGATCGTTCAACTGTGAGATAGCTCGACCAGCGGCTCACACCCGACTCGGATGATCCAGTGCAAGTATACTCTCCAGTATCAGATATGTCCAATTCTAATCAGATATATTTTCATTAATACAAAGGAAGATTTGAAGTGTAATTCCTGTCATAAATTCGAATACAAAATTGTTGTACTGATTTACTAGTTTGAACTTACCATCTATTCTTATAGTCCCTGAGGGTAAAATTGTGACGCGATCGCCGTCTTCGAGTTCAGTCCCATCTTTGTACCAGACCACTTTCGCCGGTGGGTTAGCAAGAACTTGACATGGTAACGTAGCAAAGGACTGCAAAGGCAAAGTTTGGTTTGTCGGCCCGATTTCGATGATTGGAGGAGGTTTATCATTCACCGAAGTCACCTAATAACGAACGCCATGTCAGTCAAACAAGTTATACATGTAATAAAACGTACAACATGACGCATGCGGCCGATGGCTATTGCTAATTTGAATTTTAAATAAATTGGATGGATTATTTTGAAATTTTTTAAAAGGATTAGTTAGCGATCAAAAGACATAGCAAAACAGGAAAACCACTAATGTTTTAGCATTTCATTTATTTGACGTTACCTGTTAAGCAAAATAAACCAAGGTATTAATAAAATTGGAAATTCACTTGTCGTATATGGACAGAGTGACGATGACCTCCACTAAATAAAAGTGAAAATTAAGATAATATTTGTTCAGATTGAAAGATAATTGAATTAAATTTGCTGAACAGCCATGCTGGTTCCTGTTGGATTTTTCTTCTTCGTGAATGCAACACTAACTTCCAATTTTTTTAATTTGATTTGCTTTTCATATTCATGATAACATTAAAGAAACAGTTGAAAAAGAAATTAAAAGATGTGATAATAAACCAATAATTACCAGCAGTTCATGATCCAAGATCATTGCCTAAAAACTCACTTATGAATAAAGTAACTTGGCGGGGTAGATGAGAGCAATAATACTCTGTAGTATGTGGCAAAGATTTTAAGGCCTCTAAGCATAAAATTTAGCATGGACCAGAGCGCATTTTTGGGTGACATTAGGATGAGTAAATAATTTGAATCCTTTCGCCAAATTGGAATCTCAACAGACTGGTTTCGAAAATTTTGCTGGAGAGCAACAAACACAATTTCGGAAAATGTTCACTCCTCTCATCGTATTAAAGCGGAACAAGCTCCTCAAAGCATTCGGCTCTTAGTCTACAAATATATTACAAGTTCTTCTTGGGCACAACATTGGAAAACGAAAAAAAAAAAGTTTTTATTTAAAAATAGAAGAATCCTGCAGTAAGCCCGGCCAGCTATATACAAAACATTCAGTCTTTTCAGTGAGGATAAGTCTCATTTATGTGCCAAAGTTCTTTTTTTTAATTAGTTGACTTTGGTCCGCTCCTTTTTTAATTTTTTTTTAAATATATATTATTTTACGGATTTATGTACTATCAATGTTAGCCAATGCCTTCGATAATAGAGGTTTACATAGAATGCAGAGAAGGGAGACAGACAGTGTGAACGTTAATAACTTTTAAAACAATTAGTAGTTTAATTTATCACTTTAATGAGAACTTAATTAATGCTTTAATGCAACTGTTTCTGAAATTGTCAACCAGAAGAGACGGAATTGACAATGTTCCGTGCTGAATTTAGCCACTGGCGTAATAATTCAGAGGAAAACAAGGTTCGTCCACTAGCGACATTACCTGAAGGTACGCCCTTGCAGTCGTCGAGCCAGCCACGCTCAAAGCCGTACATAAGTAAAGTCCTGCATCCTCCCTGGCGACACCTTTCACGTTAAGCTGGCCCTTAGGGCTGACCCAGTATCGGCCATATTCATCCCTCGGGAACATGAGGTTGGGATCCCCTTCGCGCAGCCAGTAAATCGAAGGAGGTGGACTTCCTCGGGCGACGCATTCGAATTTGGCGACACCGCCCAAAGGAACGGCTTCGTCTTCGGGCTTGACCAGGAATACAGGTGCGGCTGAAATAAATTAAACAATAAAAAAAAGTTGGAATTAATATTTTGTTTTTACTTTACAGTGGACGGTGAGGATCGCCTTGGCGGATGCCTTGCCAACTGGATTGTCCGCTTCGCAGAAATATGCACCCTCATCGTCCGGATGCACCCTCTCAATCTTCAAACTGAGTTCTTCCGTGACCTCCGACCTTCCAGGAGGGATTTTACCCTCTTCCCTTTTCCACTGGACCTTGGGGGGCGGGTCGCCGCTAACCTCGCACTTTAGCTCGACAGTTGATTCAGCAACGGCTGTTATATCCTTTGGGGCCTTCGTGAAATAAGGCTTAACTGAAAAAACGCAAAACCCACCATTGATCATTAACGACGATTGTGGTATGTCTGTACTCGTCGGAAATAACATTCTTTCTACAATACAAACTTATAAATTTGAAGAGTAAAGGGCAGAACCACAGACACATCGCTGATGAGGGCTAGAAGCGACACGCGCCTGACAGACAGTAAGGGCAGACCATAGTGATTAGACACTGCCAACCAACATATTCAAAACTGCCTAATCTTCCCTTAAAAATTTCCTTGTTTATTTAACAGTATTAGTACGAATAACTATAAAGTTCCTTTTGGTGGACCGATGGATCTTAAGTCACAAGACATAGAATCAGATATAAAGTCTCACTGTCATGTGTCAACATACCACTTAAATTTCCATATGCTCGTACAAGTATTTTTCAAGAAAATATCTTGTAAATTGAGTGATCTATGTCAATATGAACAAATAATACACAACTAGCATGGCAGATGGTGGTGGATCATATCACCTCAAAGATCTGAATTGCACTATATGCCAAACAACTCTTCGGGGCCTCAATAAAAGCAGGGAGAGGAAGCATTTTTGTTAGAAACTGATACTATCAGAATAATATCATTTTAATCATATATCAGAAACGAACCATTCTGAGGTGGATGAATTCATACCGCCAGTGTTAGAAGGTGATAGGAGAAGAGTGGGCTATGGTGAAGAAACTCCCTACTCATCGTTTAAAAGGGTACGTAGAAAAAGAAAAAACTATTAGTAATAAATGATAAATCCTCTTTTTCGTTCATCATCAGTAAGACAGGCGAAATACGGCTCTGATTTATTTGTAAAAGGTATAATCAATAATGGTCAAAACGAACTGAAGGGAATCGAAGTCCCCAGGGTCCTTCCCGGCGATAAATTCCCTCTCGTCGCTTCCCGGGTTAATCGAGCTTACAAAAATATATTTTTCCTTTACGAGATGTTTCTACTTCATAGCTTCGTTTACTATATCCACGTACAAGTTTCCTAACAACTCGGGAAAGCCGTTTCACATAGACAACCAATCATTCTTACATAAAAATTAATCTCCCATGCAAATTGACTGTGAGACTAGCATGCAGTGATTCTGTAGCGAATAAAAATCTGCCATAATGCCAATTTAATATCAATCCTTGACTTTTTAAATAATTATATCACACAGCCTAATTGTGAATGCTTTTTCCTGTTTACAGTGACCGAATAAAGAGAGAGGTTGTATTAATCCTGTGCCCGTATTGATTACATGTTACTTCGTACATTTATATCATGTTCAAATTAATCGGATCAACAAATACAAAGAAGTATTTTGAAAAAAACGAGACCAGCGTCGTAAATGTTGGTTGCCATATTCCTCTTTTTGCAAGTATAGTCCTTATACATCTCTGTCTTTCAAGTTCATGTAGCATTGTTGTTTATATCAAATTGGCAATACTGTAGGTAATACATACGCTTCCCGTGTCCACTACGCACTAGAGAACTGAATATTTATTCAATCTTTGGCGCTTCTGAAGAACGTTTTTTAAGACTTCCCTCCTGTGTCATAGTAGCTCCACCCTCTTAAAAGTAGTAAAACGAGTAAAAGTAGTACAACTATTGTTTCGAAAAAAAATTCTGGTGATGCATTGTTTATTTCCACGTTTCTTTCAATGCCGACAGTTGCATTCTCCCTCTGCCTCGCTATTCAATCATTCTCCATCTTTAAGCCCGATGCGCTCTACCACTGATTAAATGATAGCGTGCCTGTTTGGTGACCAAAGATCAGCCGGCGACAGTAGGTGGACTACTGTGCTAGCAGCATGCAGGAGATGATGATAATATTAATATGGATACTAGAAAGGGGGTTTGGTGTTCTACTGCAGTCTGTTGGCTGATTTTACTTTTCCCAATTCTTCAGCTAACCATCAATTGACTCAATTGTTCTAGTAAGAAGTAGAAGATCATTGACAGTCATTGCTACAGTTCTTTTCCTTGGGCATTTTTGATTGTCTTGAATGAGGTTATATCGGTGGTTGCTGCGCATTCAAATGGGTGGTAATTTCTTCCTCGACATTACACAGCCGACAAATGGGATAATCATTAAAATGGTGATTACAATATTAGATGGATGGATACAATGGTCACCAGGGACTGGAGGAGTTCCCTCCTGAGCACTACAGCCGTACAGCTTATTGTACTATACCCTGGCACCATTTGTGGGGAAGGGCTCACAACACAAAGTGAACTTGAGCCCCCGTTGTACCAGTGTTCTTCCATCGAAGAAGCTCATTTTTGAAGGGGGTTGGGACCAGATTCAGGGTCTCTGAGAGTCCCGCCCCTTCCATTGATGAGTGCCGTGTCAATTTATTTTAATTGCGGCCACCGGTCCTCTTAGGCGTCAGAAAAATTCCAGAGGCGACGGTGGGGATCGAACCCACGACCGCGGTGTCTACTAGCCGAGAGTCTGACGCCTTAACCACTCGGCTACCGCGGCCCCGCTAGATTACAATATTACATCTCCCCATTACAATATTAATGCAGCCATGTTGTGTAAGTGTTTTGTCGGATTTTAGTGACCAGTATAAACCTGAAACACTCCACTGATTTACCTTGTCTAAACGTAGCTAAGTACTTGTTCCGGTGAAAATATTTTAATTATGTTTTTACTATGTCTTGAGGCCTTCCACTTTTCGTTTTGTTTAGTGTGGACACGTTCTGAGATGGATTCTTGTTAACCCAAATAAAGGTTCAGTTCTATTTATGACGTTACTCATCCTCCGCTGGCCAGTTTTTCTGTCATTATTCAGAATTCCTTCGAAACGATATTGTATGTTGTGTTTTCCCAGATTTTGCAAGTTTTAGGTGTAACATTTTCATGGTTAATGCTTTTAAGGCTGCTTCGCAATATAATAATTTGAAATTGTTTTGTCAATGTCTGTTTCAAGATTTTTATCGCACAAGAATGGACAATATATAATTAATTTTACATACTATTTGGTAATATTTAAGGCTTGCACAGAATATACTTGGCGCAAATCATAGTTTAGGTGACATCTGTTATAAAGTTTTATAAAGGTTAGTAAGTATATAGAATGTTGCAGATATGCGGATGAAAGCTGTGAGACACACCTGATGTGGGCATAAAGGGACGGGATTTTACTTTAATTTAACGTATCTTGGCTTGTAATTTTACAATTAGATGGGGAAGCTTACTGAATGGAATGAATTAATGAAGTCAGAGTGAACAACTACTGCAGACATTCCAAATTGAGGTTATCAAGTATGAAAGCCATAAATAAGCCACAAATAGTGTAAATTAAGAATATTAGTGGTTGTAGATCAGCCTTTCGCAGAGCCACGTTGGTTTGGCCTTTAGAATGATTATTTGTTTAAATTATAACGAGATTAAAGCAACAGCTTTCCAAAAGTATATAACTTTGAATAATGATTGGCCTCTTGTTTGATATGCAAAGCTTGTCTGCAATTTTAAAAGCTGGCATAATAAGTCTGGATTTAGGCACTCAGCTTACGTTCTATAAATTAGAGATTAGTTGAAAAGTTTAGAACAGATTGGGAGTAAGCCTGCGGATGCAATTGTAAATGCAAATTTTACTTATTTGAAACATTATGAATATATTGGAATAGTCTATTCATTCATATACATAAGAAAACGAACCGTGGACGGTGAGACTAGCTAAAGGAGATTCCTTCATCCCAACAATGTTCTGGACGACGCACTGATATTTTCCTTCGTCATTCGGTTTAACCTGCGTTATTTTCAGGTTTCCACCGTCGACCACCTTAACTCTGAAACGCAAAGAAAATTTTAGGTATTTGGGCGCCTTCGTGGAAAACGGATTGGCTCTCGTGACAAATGTTCACCTGTCGTCCAAGTCGATGACTTCCCCGTCCTTTTTCCAGAGTAGGGACGGCTCAGGGTTCCCCTTCGGAGGACCGCATTCCAAGACCGCTTCCTCCCCCGCGGCTACCTTCAGGTCCGAAGGAACTGTGCGAAATTCATCACGTAGAACTGCAAAAAAAAATAATATGAAAACTTTAATTATAAAAAGTGAAATGAATGAATAGGGACTAATTTGAAGGAAGTTAAACCTTATACTCCTTAAAAGGTGAATTGTCATCATTCCCCAAAGAAACTTAGTATCTAAGTATATATAACCATTGAACAATGGTTCATATGGAGAAGATATAAATGCAACATATTACTTAAAGCCACGGAACTACTAAACATTGGACAAAGATGGGCCCCACGTTGACATATTGGCTATATGTCACAACTGACAGACCAATGATTCCTACCTTGACAGGGTTAATGGATACTTATCAATAGAAAACTCACTTCTATCATCTCTCACTATCAATGGAAACTTGGAGCGATTATGAGTTGCTAAAGAGTTGCTACATCTATCGCGTCTTAACGGTCACACCCTGACAAATTAATTAGGCTAGGTTTATCCGTCCCGCAGTTCATTTTGATATAATATTTATTGAAAGGGTCCTACGCAACGTCATAGAGGAGACGTCTGTTGGGGGAGACATTGCAGACAAATTTCATTACGAGAGTGGTAGATCGCTCATAAAAAGAGATAACAAGTCGTCGACTGTAGAATGTGAAAGAAAACATAAAAAAATGAAGAAATGAGAAAATTTAGTTAGAAATGATACTGATACTTTATTTTCCTTTTTGAACCCTCCGGAGACTTATTTTTTCTCAAGTACGCATTGCCAAATGTTGGATTTGGCGTAGAAGTATTGCGATTTTATATATAGGGCATAATATTATTGTGCGAAGTGCTATTGAAAAATCGATAATCGCATCAACCTTCTCGGAAATATCAAGAAGCTTTTTAAGGTGCCGGGGTGGGACTGAGGTACTGATACGCTCTGAAAAGAGCTTATCATTATGGCCGTTCCTAAACATCTTCAGATAGCGACCTCCTTTCGTTAAAAGATGTTGTTTTTATCTCGTCTCACGTATTTTCCCTCAGAAGAAATTTGGTGATTTTTATATATATGTATATGGCTTTATATTATAACTATTATTAAAGCTTATAACTTTATATATAAAGGTAATGTTAAAAAGGGTTATTTTTTCTTTATTGTCTGCTGGCAGGGATGATATTTTTAGAAGAATCGTCTGGGTTAATAAGTTAGAAAGAAAATAGGATGGTGTCGCCAGCACATTCCGTTCCGGGCCGTAATTCAGACGGAATTGCCCTTTCACGGCATATTCGACAGCATTGTCTTATCCATAAGTATATGCGCACATATGGTTATAATGTTTTTCTCTTCAAACGGGCCGGCTCGATATGAACGAAAATCGTCGTGGAAGATTGCAGAAAACACGGCTGTTTTGATCGTCTTGTCTAACGGGTTTTGTTGAACCGATGGATCAATATCGATTATTTCCGATCTGTATAATCTCTAAAGCACCTAAAATTTTTTTTTCATTCTCTCGCCACGAGTTTGAACTCAACTCTAAAACGTTTAGCCTGTTAAAAACTGTGGTACAATAAACGTCCGAATTACGAACACTTTCATCTTTGCATACGATATATCTAAAACAAAGTCGACGTTTAAAATATTAACGTCATACCTCTTTAAAAAAAAAAAAATTAATTTACTCTATCTTTAAAAAATCATGTCATTTATACTGCACAAAATAGTTAATAGCGTAATTACGTTTATGACCTGAAGATATATTTGAAAGTTAGTTTTTGAAATAATTAGCGTTTATCGGCCAAAACATATTTGTTCATAGAAAAAGACTTTTCAACGCCGATAAAGATGATGGGATACCTGTAAGATCAGTTTCTATTTTGAAAAATTCAACATATTACATATATATATGTCGGTAGTGATAAAGAAGAAACCAAATGATTAATGTTTATAATGTTTATGTTGTATCACTTTTCAAACTATGAAAGGCAAACACATTGTGTCGTCTTGGACGCTCCCCACTGGTTAGAGAATCTAAATTAACTGCGGAAGTACAGTTTATACAAAATACCATAGAGTGCGCTCTTACAGGGGCAGAAAGAAAAGAACCTCCAGTAGACCAGTAGTAGTAGAGCAGCCAGTACTAGTAGTAGTAGAGCAGTTGCTTTTGTTACAGTAACATACAACCTTCTTAACCGTGATAGTGGGGAGTGCATCCGTGCCTTAATATTTTACTAAATAAAATTAAAATTGTTAAGTTGTTGTGTTTATTACTATGTCCGACCTTGAAGAGGGCCAGATCTCCGAAGATGAGTGGGTTCCTAGCCCAACGGATGAATTCCCGATATATATATATATATATATATATATATATATATATATATATAAGAAGCTAAGTTCCAATTTCTGACTTTATGTTTGCTAAATTGATAATATGATAGAGGGCTGAGATTGACGATTTGGTCTTTCAAATGTGGCTCTTTGACTATGACTATTTCAGAAAATGTAATTTTTCATAACAGGCAAAAGTTCCACCTGCAAGGTTTTGACTTAGGTGCCACAAAAATTAAATAAACAAGTAATTCTGATTATTTCATGTTAATTCAATTATGTCGGATTGTTTACGTCTTACGCTCCCGACAAGTTCACTGAAATCCGAATCAAATTGTAGGCTCTTGTTTCTGTAGTATACTGTTCTTAATTAGCTAATTTTTTCACTAATCAATAATATTTCAAATTTGTAAAATTTTTAAATATGCAAATTGTTGCAATACCCGTCAAATATAAAAAAATATGCAGAATCAAATTTGACCGATTATACCACCGAGATATGTGATAATTATTTGATTATCATGGTCATAATGTAAGCAAAACGGGTATCCAATTGTATAAAAATTTGGATTTTACGAAAATTCTTCTGAGTTACGTTTAAAACCGTACATTTTTCATTTTAACAAAGAAGACATTTTGGACTGCATTGACCAAGAAATTTTTTAAATCATAATTAGAACTTTTGGAAAAATCTATTTTTCTTGCATTAGAACAATATTATTAATTATTTGTGAATAAAAAAATAAACTTGGTATCATCAAAAACATCTGAAACGTATTACTGTATATATCCAGTTCTAATTTATTTGGCGATAATAACCATCCATAACGAAAATTTTTTAAATTTCGAAACTCCCGTAAAATCTTTTGTAAATTGGTGGAGCCATTTAAAATTTATAACCAGAATTGCAATTTTTGGAAAAATCTGAAAGCCAAAATTGTTTTAGGAAATATATATTTTTGATAATTTTATTAAAGACGTTTTAGTCTGCAAAACACGAATATCAACTTAGTTGCCAGCTAAAACAATATTTTTACCTACTTTTCCCATGTCGCTCGGTCACAAAATAATGACAGCTCGCCTCCAAATTGATTCTTTTCGTGTCTTTGGAACGTAGGTAAAATAAGTAAGTTTCTAGCAACAAACAAATTGTATTGTTCTGAGCCCATTACGAAATACCTAGAAATCTGATTTGTCCAATCAGCAGTACGACTAAACTTCCCACAATTACTCGACCATAACCTGAACTTAAATAATTAAAAACCGTCCAGAGCTAGATTATGCAGTACAAAACTTAACATCACCTGTACAGCAGAGTATATTTAAAAGTACAGTACAAACTTACAAAATATACAACTAGACGACAACCAATAAATATACCGCTTTATATCAGGCAATTAACCACTTCCAAAGGCCAACATACTAAGTACCCCTCAGACCGTCAACTTCTTAATAAACTGGCGACTAACTTAAAAATTGATCATTCCAAACTAAGAGCTGAACGATTCGAGAGATATACAATTAATCTAATGACTGAAGATAAATCACTTTGTACAGTAAATGCACTTTTCCTACTGTAATATATCCCTTATACTTCTCAATGACGACGGATCATGGGCCAAGCCAAACTAAAGAAAAAGCCAGCACCTTTCAAAACCTTTCCGCCCTCATCCTGACATAATAAAATGTGATTATACTAAAAACGTAGAACAGGAACTACTCAAACCACTACCACCTTTTCCATGACCGAAAAGCTTTTCATATTTCAAAAATCGAGCACATCGTTGAAAATCTTCCCAAAAGGAAAGCTCCAGGATACAACCTAATCACCTTCAATAATCGCACAATTGAATTACATAAGCTAAAATCTGCATATGAATGTATATATATATACACTCAAATAGTCGAGGCTATAACTTCTCGCAACTCCTCTGCAATTCACCTTTTGTTCTATAAGTTTCCGGCAATTCTCGAGAATATCCCACCTCGGTATTAGCAGTTGAAGTTATCTCTCCAACATCCGAGGTTGGGCTCCGGGGACTCTCTAGCATTTCAACACTCGAGGCATTTAACATACCATTCACTCAGTCAAGGTAGTGGAGTACTCCTGGAGTTCCTCCAGGCTCCATCATCCTCTGTACAAATTATGTAACTAATCTGATTGAGAATCGAAAGTTAATCAATATTCATTCCACACATTCACGGCAATAAATATTTTCACTCTCAGCACATGCTATGGACAATAAACAATCATTACTATTCATTAAATCACTGTATTTACTCGGATCAAGGGACCCAGATACTCGCTGCCGTGCTAAAGCAGGATTCTCATATCTGGTGTTCATTACTCTCGATATTGCGGAAAGGAATTCCACCTTCAATTATGTGGGTTTCGCCATTCCACGGATTCATGCCGGACACATATGCCAGTTTTGGCCGAAAAGTATGTCCACCTCGCACGGCCTTTTCTTAATTGGGCGAAGATACCTCTTCTTCTACGAAACAGCTCCTTCGAGGATATCTATCGACATTGCTTTGGATATCCGAGGTCATTCCTGCTGGTCCTGTCAGCAACACTGCCAATTTGTTTAAATCATGCAAGTATTTTTAGTGTTAGGGGGTCAATCACGACTGGTCAAGTCCGGGGTTGGAAAGTCCCGTCCTTCCGAGTAGATGTGTAAAGTATCTTGAATCTAATATTGATTTATATATGCAAATATAATAAATTATCGCAATTAATTACGGTTTTTAGTTGAGATGAAAAAAGTTAATGGCACGAGAGGGATTCGAACCCACGACCTTGGGCTAGATACGCCGCTGCTCTACCACCTGAGCTATCGTGAACTCGATCCACTCGGACATCAACTCATCATCTCAACCTCACCTCACTAAGCTCACTAAAGCTTTCGGTCGCCATTTCAATTGTCGTCGAGAATCCAAACAGATTACACGACATCTGAAATATGGCAAAAGGAGGGAAATTTAGGTGAGGTTGAGATGGGGAGTTGATATCCGAGTGGATCGAGTTCACGATAGCTCAGGTAGATCAGCGGCGTATCTCGCCCAAGGTCGGCGGTTCGAATCCCTCGCGTGCCATTAACTTTTTTTCATCTCAACTAAAAACCGTAATTAATTGTGATTTATTTATTGGTCGAGCGGACCATAAAAATAGTGAAGTAATAAATTATGTAACATTAATATGATTACATTGTTGCAGAGGTTTTCATTAACTTAATGAGATGTTTCGCCAGTTTTGATTACACCCTTAAAATAACTCCCTACCCCCATTCTCCGTGGCTATATTATTTCCTTCATTCATAAACCTTCGTTCATATAATTTTCCTTACGTGGAAAATTTAATTACAATATCTTTTTCAATAAAAAAAATCTAATAAGGTTATGTAATTTACAAATAAAAAACCAATTATAAATTATTTATATAATCATCCAATCAACAGATTTTTTAGAAAATATGAATCATGATTTATAATAGCATAATTAAAATTGTTTGTCTAGTCCTAAGTAATTTTTTGAAAAACGTTTCAACAAAAATGTAAAGAAATATTGTTTGTACAAAACAAATGTTTTATTTTATAGCAATGAAACTATTTTGTTGATAAAATTTGTCCAATACCAAGTTTCAGTAAGGCAACGGAAATAGCATAAAATATATATAAGTTTATATCCCTGGGTAGTGGTATAAGGAAATCAAATTGTCCCATTGCGATATTGACAATGTTACAAAATTGACTTATCCCAATCACTGTGGTTATCAACTTCGTTTCCTTTCTACATCTTTCTTATTGATCTAAATATCTGTCGTGTTTCCTATTTGCCTATTGTTTATATATAGACAACTTTATAAACTTTTAATATGTAAAGTTTTTTAAATTATCATGAACATATGAGCACGTTCTTGAACTTTTACTATTTAATACAAAGTAAAATAATTCCATCACCTTGCATATGCTGATGACTTAGTCGTTTAGGGATGGTTAAAAAATACATTTTGAGGCTAGAATTACAACATTAAACAGGGTATGAACATATAGGGGAGACTCTGTTTATAAATCTATGTCTCTACCTAGGAACCTATTGATCTATCTATCTACCTATCTAGCTACTGATCTATTTATCTATTTAGCTTTCATTTTGTCTCTCTTTCTTCTATCGCTTTGGCTCTTTTTTTCTCTCCCCGTCTTTCCCGCTCTTTCAACCTGTTCGTGGACATTTTCTTTTTTCTTCTTCTTCTTCTCTCTCTCTCTCTCTCTCTCTCTCTCCTTGTCTATCTATCTGTCTATCCCCCATTCAAATTATTGGCATTTTCAAATATAGTTTCAAGAGGGACTATTCTTTTCGTTTTGGTCCGAGTATTTTAATTCATTTAGAGTATGGATTTTTCAACAATCTTTCACACTAGAAGTAAGAATGTGAAGTTTACGCTGTTGTATGCCTCTGAAGTGACGATGACCATTTGACATCGAATATCGAATTGGTTATAATTTATTTTCTTTCGAAAAACTCACAAATGTATGTACTTGGCTTTATCTTTGGGAAAGTTTATCAGAAAACGGTTTGTGTTGAGCAGAGTAAACGTTTTGGTTAGAAAAGAACCCTGTTTTTGGCATAATGGGCTTCAATTGTGAGGAAAAAAATACCGGGTCGGAGAACGGAATTTTATCGGCAAAGATATCGCCGCTTGAAGTTTCATCAAAGGCGGTTTTTGGTCCGACAAGTGTAAATAGAAAGTTTTGTTCACCGCCCCGCCGTCATGGAGGTGGGTTCGTTTTTTCTTTCTTTCTCTTTCATTCATTCCCTCTCTCTCTCTCTTTCTCTATCTCTCTCACTCCCCAACGGTTTACATCCGAGCTTAGTGTTGCCAGACTTGTCCAACTTTCCCGACTTCCACTAAGTACCTGTCTGTTTACCGCTATGCCGACAAACACTCAATAAATCCTTCCAGGGGTGAAGAGTTAAGGGTTGTTTGCTAGACTGTTCGAGTAAACAAGGCGATATGTAGCCCGCTTGATGGGGGCTTTTAAGACGCATTAATCTTTTTTAAATTTATTTTTTATTTTTAGAACACCTTTATCTTGCGTTTCCCTGTAGTATCTGTGCTTTCTCGTTTTCTTGTTTCCTTTACGAGTAATTTTAGCCGCCCACCTAGAGTCCAAAACTACGTTTTGTTTAAGAGTTGTTTTAGTATGTCGATCTGGCTCTATTTCTCTCTCTCTCTCTCTCTCTCTCTCTGTTTCTTGATCGTTTCTCATTGTCCATCTATGTTTCAATCTATATTTCTCCTATCTATGCATTTATCTATAAATCGTAAGAAAGTAGGGCCATCGACTGACAAAACGACGAGACTACTTTGTACAGACCCACTCGATATTGCAATAACACATTACATGATGACATTATTTATTATTTATAGTATTCTATATCTTATGTATGGCGCATATACATAGGTTTTATAGGAAACTAATTTTACGACTGTGTAAGCGTCCAGGCTGTAGCCTGTATTTCTTTGTATATTCCTCTTTCCATGTTTTCTTTCATTATTAATGTGCGGAAGGGGTGGAGGTCGAAACAAGGCAAGAAAATGAGTAGGACCCAGTTACAGTTGCCGCAGGGATAAGAAACAGGCCGTCGTAAAGGAAGGAAAATGGGCATCTTCCCTCAAGCAATAAAAGGATGTGTCTGAGAGACACAGCTGCCATGTGCCGGCAGCTCCTGTTCTACAACAAACCATGTCCTTTTCTCCGGCCGGGCGAAGTTTCGTCGTTAAATGAAACAGCTTAAAAGTTGAACAAGAGGTCGGAGATATTCAAGCCGTTAGCGCCCTACAATACACCCCAGCCGAGGGTCCCCTCAGTTTTTAACCTCGCAAAAAAAAGGATTTTCTCTTTTATTTATTTGCAAAACTTCATCGCTGTCTGTCCACTTCACTTCCTTAGAAATAAAATTAAAACGTTCCGTTTCAATATTCAAGTCAAGAAAAAACATTTCATAAAACATAATTTTCCTACAAGTCAACGAAGTCCTGTTCTGCATCTGATTCCTTTTAACCATCCTTAATCACCAATTTCTACATGCCAATAATATTTCTACAAACTTGACCAGTTTGAACTTTATATAAAAGATTTCCACGCTTAATCATTATTCACAACCTATAATTATTCACTTCTGCAACAATCTTGTTCAGTAATTACGAGTTAGCAAACTAATCAAAACTAGTAGATGATTGTGGCGTGAGTTTCTTGTGTTTTCAGAATGGCAAATCACAGACAACTTCTGATATTTGCACTTAATTGCAAATGACCAACTTTATTATACAATTTTCCTTGCAATTTCATTTTTTATTTAATTTATCTAAACTTCATCTTCTTTATTCGATTTTTTCCTACTTATAACCAGACCAAAATGCCTAGTTTTAAATATAAAAATATCGCAAATACCACGAAACTTTTGTAAATGTTCGAGAGCCCAACAAGAAATTCTGGACTTTCACTCAGTGGAACCCATTTAAAACAACCTGAAAAGAAAAGTTAGGTCATAAGATCAAATCCCTTGAACTAACGATAAATGCTGTATTGGACGAGTGCGACAAACACAGGATATTAACTTTTGGCTTATTTCACTACTTCAATCCTGTTGGGGGGAAGGGAAGATCTTAATTGACACACAAACCTCCGTACCCGTTTCAAGGGATACAATTAAATTTTGTTGTATTGTTTTTTCTTTTTTTTAAAGTGGCAAATATTTATTATATTTAAGGGGGATTTGGGGAATAAGAAAGGGTGATTTATAATACTTTGAATTAAAGAACTGAATATTTACAATTTATTTACACAAAAGTTTAAAAAAAAAGAAATTTCCTTATCAATCCAAATAATTGATATTCAATCATCTGGCCAGGGTTTTAAGAAAAAAATTAAAATAAAATAAAAGACGAAATGAAAAGGTACTTGGTGGGTTAAGACTCGCTTCTCCAAAGAAACGAGATAGGCGGTGTTGACCTGAAGGTTGCTGCTGGGTTTCACGTCGACGAAGGTGCCTGTAGAGCCGGATGACAGAACAGTTGACGTCCGTGAGGTTGGTTATGTGACGACACGGTGGTGAATCGAAGAAATCGATGCCGAGAGCCAAGAGAAAATCGATATTCCGTTCGATTATTGATTTGGTAAAAGGTGCGTCTTGTGCTGACCCAGGCAAGCGAGAGACTGACTAATTCCCGGGCAAATGCCGAAGACACCGGCGTTATCGCTTGCAAAATAAAAACAATGGGACCCCGACGAGTCAAACAGGGCCCCCCGAGGCGAACCTTGGTCAGCCGAAAAATAACAAAAAATAAAAGCTCCTTGGGCGTCCACACACCCTTTTTGGGTATGGATATTTGTGAAGTTTGCATATTCAGAAAACATGTTACACAGAACAATGTTGACATTTAAGAGGAAAATCCACACTGCTTTAAAGTACAGGATATATCGTGGACCAATCTAAATTAAAAAGTAAATAAATAAACTGCAAAGGCTACACTCAAAACTTAAAACTAAGGAACTGGTTCGTAACCCATCACTAAACACCTGATTCCTATGTGTTCGCAAATTTTTTCTTTGCGCACTGTTTTTGCAATTTCATTCCAACGAATAAACCGTATTTTCTTATTATATTTAAATATAAATGTTTGGTAGAATTTACATATAATTTCATATCTATTTGCTCCTCGGCAAATTCTTTTATCTCGACCAATACCTTTCATAAATATTACTTAATTGAAAAATGTTAATTTCTCAATGGAACCACGAACTGTAATGGATTATAGGCAAAATTTTCAAATCTTTTGCATCCATTTCAAGTTTACTATATGTCAGTCGGTTTTCATAAACCTAGGATAAGAAATTAAAAAAGGAAAGTCCTATTAAGAGAGACTTAGTCGCTGCATTTTGGGAGGATCTGAATCGTAAAATAGAGATCTTCTTTTATCTAATTAAGAATAACATTTCGTTATTATAACAAATATGTTAACGGACTTACTTGTACATTAATCTCTATAGAGACAGCGTTTGGAAATGTCACCCATTATGGGAATTCTGTTAGAGTATGGCGGCCGGAATATTTGGATCACCGGTCCCGATCCTTAGAGAAGATAGGGTTACTTTATAGTACAAACTAATACATAATGTTCCTTTTGTTCGTATCAATGTAGTCTGTTGAGTGAATATATATAGTGGTCGCTGATCGAGGCGTATTTAATACCTCACCGATCCTCAATTTGATTAGTTATATCATATTTGTAAAGGGTGATGGAGGAGTATCGAGTACGCCAACACCAAACTTTATTGTATTTAAATAGAACAGAGTATGCTCAGGAATGAACTAAAATCTGCCAAGGGGCAAATCCCATGCGTCCCCCCCCCCCAGAGAGGGAGAAATGACCTAGCTATTATGACATCTGTCGCATAATTTTGCCATCTAAACGAATAAGATTGAGATCTGATCCAGGGCACTCAAATCTGTTTTTTTGTGTATATTTGTTCAGAATTGAAGTTTTATAAATGAGTCAAAACAGGATTAAAAAGTATCGAGATTTATATTTTTCCATATTAAACTCTGTGGTATCATTTCATCTTGTCAGCAGTATGTGGAGGTGAGTTTTATATTTCATCAGTGGTCATTTTTCAGCGAGAATATACAGACATGGACTGTGGTTAAACTGAGAACAATAATCGATAATTAATATTTTACTAACCACTAGCATGATTATCTTGTTTACCTTGCAGCATGAAAAACGAGAGTTTTTGTACATACATGCTCTATGCTTTTTCCTCCGAAACTGTTTTTATTCCAGAACTGCGGGAGAACAACGGAGAGGATATCCGAGTATGTAATTAATTAAAACAGGGAATTAACCAAGCGCGGGTTGCGGGTGTGCGTGACACACGAGTGCCCTATACATCCCGGGTTCTGTGTCTGTATATATATAAAAGATTTTTTGCGGCGCCTTTTCGTTTTATACTCCCGACCTTGTCTCCCATTGAACAAGGATTTATTCAGGGAAATATTTTCCCCCCGACATGGTACAAATGCGCTGACACCTCATCAATCACCATTCCCTTTACCCTTCTGTTTTTAATTATTTTCTCCTTCAATTATTACCTCTGTAATATCATCCTGGGGTAATTTTCTAACACAGTACTTTGACAATTTTTCAATTAAAGGAGAAATGTGAGTGCGTACTAAAAATATCAATTAAGAGTCAGGTTTGTAATTCAGGGAGTAATTTATCGGTAATATTAGTGCTCCATAATTTTACAATATGTCACGAGTTACACACAAACATATACATATGGATTAGATATTTTAATATATATTTCAACTTTGGAATATTTAGCCGTCCATAAGCTTGGTACCCGCAATCCAATACTTCCCATAGGTTTGAGTAGGCATGAATATGTCGGAAATTTTGATCATAACGGTAATTTTGATTTTCGGTTGAGTACGTAATAAATCATTTAAATCGTTTGTTTCGGGACTTTTTTTGTTAATCGTACGCACGTATTCCATGATAGACTATTTTCAAACGTAAGTCCTAGATAGTTAATTTTTTTGGATTGAGGAACAGGTTCATTGTATAAGTATATTCAAGGACATTTAATAAAAAGATAAACATAACAAATTATTGTAATGGATTATCCAATGATTTTTTTTGATAAAGTTTATATGAATTCATTAAAAAAATCAATTCCATACAGTTGTACGGCGATTGTGGATATGCAAAAACCAGTTGAACTGATAAGTCGTGTTGGTTTAGTCTATCGACGGCGCCGTGAATTATTTGGTTATTTAAGTCAATCTTCAATTGATTTTATAATTGTTATAATATACTTTAAAACATCGATAGTTTAAAAATGTTTAGTTCTTAATTCCTTGGTTGTTGTTGGTTTTATAATTGCAATATGAGTAAAAAGCCACCCTTTTCAATTTCACAATAAGTCAGCTCGGAGGGAAAAATCTTTATTAAAATTAATTACTCTGTCACGTTAGGGAGACGATTATTACATTTAATTATAAATGGGTTGTCTTGCGCTTTTCGCTCGAGTGAGTCCTCGACGAGGCTAATTACCGCTCGGCATGACGGCGGTGGGGGGGGGGGTAGCGGCCGCAGATTGCTCATTCCGAAAATCCGGGGTCGGCCCTAAGTAAGAGAAATCAACTCTAAGCCCTAATAACCCGTCGTACTTTTTAATGAAGAAACTTTCGGTGAAATTAAAGAGATAGATTGATATTGGGAGGGAAGTTTTACGCCCTCGCCCACGAGCCGCTACGAGAAAGAACAAATTTACCAGCTGAATATACCCATGAACCTCCTTCGCTGGGAGGTACCCGTCCGAGAAATTGTCTAAGCAGTAACTCTACCAATTTCGCCTGTCATTTATTTTTATTATTTATTTAAACTGTGCACTTTAAAGATGAATATGGTCCGCCTAATTTGACTCTATTTTTCAGTCTGAAATGTGTAAATTTTTATAAATTATCATTGGATTAGAATCAAACTAACCCATTTAAAAAGATGTAAAAAAATTGTATGGATGCAATTGTCAACAGATAATAATACACAACAATAATTAATTAATGAGAAACATAAAATAAACGTTAATTAACTTGTCCAACATTTATGCTCCCTACAAAATCCCCGCTGGGTCAACTCTCCGTCCCAAATGATAGTGGCCAAGGGACTTACTTAATAAAAATTAGGTCAAGTTGTTGGGCGACATATCTTTTTCAGGCCTTACGCCATTTTAGTTATATGTGCAAGTGTATACGATTTTTTAAAAATAAGTATTTATTTGTGTGTACAGTTGTATTGTAAATGTTACACAAAAAAATACGGTAGTTGTGTGACGACTATTTATGACGAACTTGTCGTACTATTGAGACACTCAATAAATTACGACCATAATTTTGTGAATCTTCCCCCGTTTAAAAAATAGTGACAAGGAATGAACAAGAACAAAATGATTTCTTTGCAATTGTATTTACAAATGGACTTTTAATAAAATATTTAAAAAAAGAAACAACAACAACAACAGAATGGCGGCTCTGCCGTGCTTCAGCACATTAATTTTTAACTGTGAAACCAACACCAAACTCATTAATTAATAAAATGAATAAATAAATAAAACATAGGCTCAGTCGCGTTGAAAAAAAAAGATATAATGCGAGACGATATACTGTAGCCTGGGTAGAGGATGTACCGCCATTTTCCTCGATTTGTGAATCTTCTGACCTCAGGAAGCATCAAAGATAGACTGCCGTGGTTCTCTCCATTCCCGACGTCTTCGGCGCTTCACCCAATCAAATCAATGCATTATAAATAATAATGAATGATTCGATTGTTTCTTTATTTCCCTTTACCACACAAAATATGAACTAGGAACGAGGGATCTACGATTATCATTTTAAAAAAAGTTTGTAATAGAGAATCGCCAAATAAAAGACACCAATCCGAACGTCCTTGCCAATAGGTTCTAGGATGAATGAAAATTCATATTCTAAATGAAAAAACTATTTTAAGAAATTTTGAAAAATTTGTTCTCCTATCATCGTCAATATTGTATATTTATATTGTTATTTATATCAGTCCATTTTAAAAAATTCAAGGTAAGGAATAATATGTTAGAACGTATTAAATGAGATTAGATATATATCATTCGGAGATCGTGAGATGCAGTCTGGTTTGATATAGTTTTAGAAAAACATTCTCTTTATCGTGCCAACGTTCGATCTTTATTGAGATCATCTTCAGGGCCTGCGATTTATAAACATTGTTTAAATTTTACAAATACTGTAAGATGTGAAAACAATAATTTATACGATGCTGGAAAATTTTATATATTATATTGCATATAATGTATTTTATAAACAAAGTATTTGTAATCACTCGAAACGCTTGTTTTCCCTGTAGATGTGTCATCTTTGTGTGTCGTGTTGAGAGTTCCAGTGAGAAATTGTTTTCTGTATATATACGTAGGATTTTGAAGGTGTGGGAAAGGAAGTCGGGATAGAAAGACATATTTATATTGGGAGTCGGCTTCTGTGAGACGAAAGGAGTCGAAAATAAGAAAAAACGTGGGTAATGGTTCGGCCTGATTATCTTTTCAGGATTATATAGTGGTGGGTAATTCGGGAAAAGAAAGCCAAATTGTTGAAAAACTAGACTATGTAGAAATGTTTGATGTGTGATATGTGATGATTGTTTTGTATATTATATGTTTTGTGATGATGATAAATTTACATTATGGATCATGAATTTGATTAATGATATTGGCCTAGCTGCGACTGAGTGTCTGTTCTGTAATTGGTGCTGTGCTTATCTCTGTTGATGTAAACCATTTCTATAAAGGTACGTTTATGTTTGTTTTGTTGTGTGTCCAATACTTTCGGATTGTTGAAACCGAAACTTCTGGTGTTCAAAATGGTGGGTAGCCAGTGAGGTTATTTGCGTTTTTGCAATCATAGATGTGTTGCTTTACTCTCTCATCCAGACATTGTGATGTAATACCGATGTAAGTTGCCGTACAATTCGAACAGTTGATTTTGTAAATTACATCAAATTTATTTGGAACCGTTTTTTCAAAATTAAATATCTCACACTAGTAACAAATAAATCTGACGTAATTTACGAATTAAATTGTTGAAAACAGACTCTGGATGAGTACACAAACTTTGATTGAATACAAAATTTTCCACGATTGATTAAATTCATTTTTTTTCATCTACTACTTGTATTTCTAAAATTTAAACAATGTCTATAAATCCCAATTCCTGAAGATGATCTCAATAAAGATCAAAATCTTGGCACGATAAAGAAAATATTTTTCTGAAACCTACATCACATCAGACCGCATATCACGATTTCTGAATAATCATTAACTAACACCACACGTTAGATATATAAAAAGTAACGATAACGCTAAAAGATCAATGTTTCAATTGATAAAGTTGGTGAATGAAATTTTGAAAAAATTATGTTGGCTATTCCATTGGAAGGCAGACTCTGCTCTGACCAAATTTATTGCGGCCAAAGGCATTATTTCCCCAATCCGTTGACACTCAAGGGAATGCTTAAGAAAGCATTTTCGGCCAACTCTGGGCACGTTTCTGTTTTGTTATCATTTGGGACCATACCGGCTGAAATTCACTTGTACAGAGACTGTTCAATTTTTACGAACAATTTCGTACTCAAGACATGAAATTAAATATATGGTAATATTCTTAACGACTACTGAATCAGTGGTATTTTTCAAACTTTTTGGCAAATATTAGACACGTGACCAAGCGTTTTTACCAACGAGCTCTAGCATCCGGGAAAAATTAAAGTTGTATAGGCTTTTCACATTTTAATAGGTGTTTCTGTCAGGAATTTTTGCTTCATTCGATTTATTTTATGTGTAGAATCAAAAATAATATGTAAAATTGTATTAATTAAGATCTTTTTCTAAATTCTTCTGATTTTAAGAAACGAATAATCTGGATGTATATTTTGAAGTCATCAACAGGGCAAAACTATCTTACAAATGTCTATAACTTGACAAAATTAAGATTTTAATAGCAGTGGAGTATTCGTACTTACTACTATTAACTAGTATACTAAACCGCTCAATATTCATTAGTGATATCGCCAATTTTGCATTATTTACATTACACAGCGTTTTTAGATTATTTTTATCGTAAATTGCATTAAACGTTATTAGGAATTATGTTTTTAACTGGACGATAATTAACAAAATTAAGACGACATTGGAGAGTTTGTTTTTGGTTTATGTTTTCTATTTTTTTTTAACTGGCAAGAATATATTGGTTAATTTAATGAACATTAATATAATAAGAATAAATTATAAATATCCCTATTCATTTTTGAGAAATTTATGTAAGATTGTTTTGCCTTGACGATGACATTAAAAGAGGTGACATTAAAAGCTTGGTAGTAACAACTGAATTTGTTTTTTGTTTTTTTATCAAAACCATCCAGGCGTGGTGGAGTAAATAAAAATTTTATACATGTAACACTTAAAAACCAAAAATTTGCGTCTGGTAAAGTAGGCCAAAAACATTTATTAAAAAAAAACAGCTTTGTTTTATGCACTCATAATAAATGTAGAATAAAAATTTGTTACAGAAAAAAGTAACAACAACCGCTTTCGTTTATCTAGATTATTTCTTCCGTCCGGAGCTACTAAAAATTATGCTATTTAATCCTTTATCCTGTTCTTCCACTTCTAAAGTCGTAACACCTCTGGATTTTACAGAAACTCAACGTTATGACAATTGATAACCTATTGTTCTACTTCTATCTTATTCTATTGGTTGTCCGGAAAATAATGCAGGATTTTGGTATTAAACAAAAAAAAAGAAACTAGTTACTTTAAAGCAATGTTCTTTAATCAAAATAATTTCCCATACTCTCAATACATTTCTCCCAACGTGTTGGTAACTTATTAATTCCGTTTGAGTAGAATTCAGAATTTTTAGAATTGATAAAGTCAATAAATGCATTTTCCAGTTCCGTTTGATTTTTGAATATTATGTGTTGTAAGTAGTGGTCCAGGTGTCTAAAAAAATGGTAGTCAGTAGGCGAGAGGTCCGGAGAGTAGGGTGGGTGAGGCAAAGTTTCATAGCCAAGCTCCAATAATTTTTGTGACGTTACACGTGACACATGTGGTCGAGCGTTGTCATGCAACAAAATGGGCCCTTTCCGATTGACCAAAGAGGGCTTCATTACTGCCAATTTCTGATGCATGGTATTAATTTGGTTACAGTATGATTCAGCATTGATGGTTTCGCCAGGATTTAAGAAGCTGTAGTGTATTAAACCAAATGAAGCCCACCATACCGTAACCATTACCTTTTTTTGATGAGTTGGGGGCTTTGGAAAATGTATTGGAGCTTCTCCTTTGTCGAGCCACTGTCCAGAACGTCTAGTGTTATCGTAGAGAATCCACTTTTCGTCACATGTAACAATTCTGGCCAGAAATGGGTCATTTTTGTTTCGACAAAGAAGTGATGCACAAACATCAAAGCTCTTCATCTTCAAGGCTGAAATCTCCCTCCCGAAATTTTTTAAACCACCTTTGCACAGTGCACTCATTAACACAACCCTCGCCCCAGACTTGGTTAATGTTTCTAGCCGTTTGGGCTCCGCTTCGGCCGAGTTTAAACTCGTAAAAGAAAATCGTACGAAATTCTCGCTTTGACATTATAAGGATGACTGAATTATTTCCAAGTAGCGGAATGCTACAGAGGTAAACAAACAATATCATTTGGAAGAGGATTAATAAGTGTTGACATTCATACAAATGAGTAATCCTGTAAACGTAAACAGAATATTTTATATAGATTTTTTTAAATGAAAACTTAAAATCCTGCATTATTTTCCGGACAACCCAATACACTACTTTGGAAAAGTCAGTCCTTCGGTCAATGTAGAAAGCCTGTAGGAATGCCATCTGATATGAGAATTGGGCTTGAGTACGGTAGCGAGTCCAATTCAGAGGTTAGAGGGAACTGGGATTTTCATGGTGTATTGAACTACATTGACATCATGTTATGTGTTACCTTCTGGGTATATTAGAGGTGGATGCATTTATTAGAGAGATAATAGAATATTTATTACTTTTTAAACCTTCAATACATATGACGAATATGGAGTGCTCCACGCAAAGGAGTGTCTGATGGGCGGCTACACGTAATACTCCCTTCCATTAAAATCTGGTGTTCCATATCTCCCATACTTTTCACATTTCATTAATAACCTTTACGATGGCGTCCAGTATAGCAACTATCATTTTCATACTGACGCTTCCAAATTCTACCTGATCTTCTATCCCTCGGAACTATCATTGGCATCTCTAGCATCATGACAGACCAAAAATTCGATCAACAAGCAGGCCCACAAAAATTCCACCAACCTCAAACATACAGAGATGACAGCTATTACCATAGGATCGTGTTATATCCTCAATTTCCTCCCCCATATCCCCATTCTTACCATTAATAACTAGCCTATTTCTTTCCGCCTTCGGTTAAAAACAGGTTTTTTTACAGAAACCTCCCCAGGTACTTCCATATTTCCCAAATTCCGCGTCGTTGTATATCCATCCTATCTCATCCTTTTCTGCGGTCCTGGCTCCTCCTACCGTTTCCCCCCGTAGGCTCTAGATCTTCTTCTTCTCCGACCATAGTGTTGTTGTTCACGTGGGTTTTTGGGGGAGCAAAACATGCGCCTAAAAAGATTTATGAACTGTTTTATCAGGGTAATATTCGCCTTCCCTCGAGGGTCTAGGGTTTCACGGTCGTATTCGGACCTATCCTGGCTCTACCCTTCTTCAGAAGTGAATATTTCCTCGGTTCCTTCCTCTACTACGCCGTTAACACCCATCATCCTCATTACATTATCCAGTCCATACGATTCGCCTCTTTACATTCCTGCAATTCCCGCTCATGTCTGTGAGACCTAATCCATCCCCGGCATAAAACAACCACCTTTAAAAGGTCTTTTCTCGTCCAAGCACCAAAAACTTTGGAACTACTTACTTCAAACTATCCTCACTTCTGTTTCTCTTACTCCTTTAAACACCTTCTGTACATGCACCTCCTCACAATCCAAATCGAGTCTGTTATTCCATAATTTAAATTTATTCAATAATTATCGCATTTCTATTTTAATTTTAATAGTAACTCATTTTTGTTTTAACTCTTTTGGGTGTATAAGTCCGTTTTTATTCCGTTGACCACCATGACAAAATTTATTTTTGTGCAAAAATGTTAATAATTTTTTTCTTTTTTTCTTCTTCTTCTTAAATATTATATACTTTAATTAAGAAATGAATGAAAGTGTGAGGAAAGTTAGATTTACAAAATTGAGGCTTGAGGGTGAAACCCACCCCCCTGGTGCCCACGAGAGACGGATGATTCTCTCATTATCATGATGATGATCACAGTTAATTTAACTAAAATAAACAATTCTTAATAACTTGCACAGCAAACAATATAGTCCTGAGATTACGGAGGATTAGTATACAATAACAGAGGATTATTTTATATTTTCATTTTTAGTTTTAGTCATTTGCAATAAACGATAACAATTTGCGCACTCTAGCTGTAAAATATAATCCTATTTGATCCTATTACCGATTACGTTATTAGTAACGCTGATACAAATTTTCCATTTAAATGACAATTAATTAAGGTTTTTTAGTTGAGATGAAATGAATCCTCTCAGTTCATCTCATCCCAACTAAAAACCTTAATTAGTTGTCATGTACTAATTGGTCAATCGGACTACGAAAGTAATGAATTAATTTTTCATTTACATTTATTGACACTGCATTTGAAATTAACGGTTTGCTGCGTTAATTAATTATATATTGGTCAAACCAAATAACTATATTCCAAACGTCCAATAATTTTAATGTTACATGTAGTGCATAGGTCATTACATCTTATTAGCTGAGTATTACCGTCTAGGTATAGACTGACTTCAGTTTTATTGGAAAATCTCAATTGCTTTACAATTCTTTGCGTTTTGTAGAAACATAATTAATTAACCAAAACTCTTTCCTTTCAAATGAGCAAATTTGTCAAAAATTCGAACAACACATTCTATGTTAAGCAGTTTATACATCTAATGATAATAACTGGTTTTTCGATAGCATTAATATATGTTCCTTTTTATTCCTTAAAACATTCGAATTGTTTAATGGAAAAAAAGGAAACTATAAACACTAAAACAATAAAAAATTTCCCTAATTTACCAAACTAATTTTTGTAGTTTTTTTACTACCGAGTAGTTTGTTAATATTCTTTACATTATATTGGAATAGCTACTTGCAAAGGCATCATTCGGTAAGACCACAATTTTTATCTACTACTTAATAATCTTTTGGAATGGATTATTTTGACAGATGTACAGCCAAATTCACTCCTGTGTAATGATTAGGAATATTTGCAGGCAAATGAAAACCATTTTTGTATTAACTTGAATTCAATTTTTTCTAGATGTGAAATCGACCGAGTTTCGGATGCAAACTGGAAGTCAGCAGTTATTGTTTTAAATCATATAAATTTAGTTTCTGTCCGATTTGATTTGTTTTTTATAAGAGTACCAGTCACCTTCCCAATTGGCTGATCATTGTAATGTTTTTTGTTGTTTACATTGACTGTTAAAGAATTCTGGGCACAAAAGGTGTAGGCCATTGGTCCTTTGCGCTTCACTGATAGAGTCCAAAAACAGAAGACAAAATATTTAACGTAGTTCGTTTGAACGCACAACTGTAAGACATTGCTGGAAGAATTGTATAATTCGTTTTAGATGTAAGGACAATTTTGTGATTTTTGAATTTGACATGTGAGATAGGTAAAAAAGTATGACATTTTTACATGTATATTGTATTCATGGGTTTTCGGTGCAAAAAAAGATCAACATTGTTTTGATCCTAAAAAACAAACAGTTAAAATGATATTGTAATATTTAACAATTGCAATTTTCACGAAGAAAAGTTGGTAAACATATTTTTGTAGTAGCTTAGGACCACTTGGAAAATAAACTATTAAAATCGGACAAACTCTACTTCTCCTGACCAAGACCACTGTTTCTACCTCTCTCCCTCTCCCTTCCTCTCTCTTTCTTTCTCTCTCTCTCTCTCTCTCTCTCTCTCTCTCTCTCTCTCTCTGTATCTCTTTTCGTTTCTCTCACTTTCTTGCTTTATCCGATCAAGCGCCGCAAACTACACATTATGTTCTGTGTTAATAAACGTAAATTATTACGATAGAACAGGCAGAAAAATTTCACCTGCAAATGGGTAAATCAGGAGTTCACAGCGGGTCAAGAGGTTCCCAAGAGTTTGAGAAAGCGATTGTTTTGATAAGGAATGTTTACTTCCTGGTCTTGGCGATATTCTCCTCGGTCCCTTTATGCTTCACCGGGTGTAAAAACAAGAACGAGAGGAGAAAACATTAATAACTTTTAGTGGCCTTCCGCCCTTTCTGACAGGGTGGAATTTGTCAGGGGGATGGAACGACGCCGATTAATCAGCGCAGACGTCGCTTCTCGTTCCGACTCGACCTGTTTAAATAAATTTTACCGTTATCATTAATTGAAGTCGGTTCATGTTTGTGGCCTAAAATGACTTTTATATAAAAAATAATAGTAAAATTTACCATTACAGCGGTACTGTATATGTTAAACCCGCAGGACGGAACTGTCATGAAAAGTTTAATTTATTCACGCGCTTTGTTGAAAGTGATTTTATCCTGATTTTCCTTCTCTAAACGGATAAATATTGAATTATAGATACTCTTTTCTACAGTTATTTCGTAAAATTTACCCGAAAATAAAAGACTTGGGTAGAATACACTTTATTTTCGTGATTATTTAGAGTTCATAAGATGCCATCTTCTAAGGTCTCACGATTTCCAAATAATATTAACCAACGGTCACGAAATACCACATTGTATTGAATTGCATGGATTTTATTCAGTCTGCTACAGTTATGTTAATAAAGAAAATATGAAATAATTAATATAAAATAAATAAAATTTTTGGACAGGCGGGAAAATAATATTTTCAAGTATTATTTTTTTTTCAACAATTAAGTTGTACAACCACGGTTTTATCTATACTACCAAGCTGCTGATTTTAAAGTATAACGAACCTAAAGGTACCCTTGTTAGTCGAAAATACCCTAAATACATAAACTGCGTATCCCCGAGGAACTATCGTTTATCCTAGCATCCTGGCATAAAATAGAATCAACATTCCAGACTACCTCTCTTGAAAGAAGAGTTCAAGTCCGCTTTTCTTTAAGTTTAAAATACATCAACTCTCGTATTTTTGAATAAAAACCTACAATGAGACAAGTGAAGCTGGAGTTAACACTTATTTTCCTTCTTAATTTCTAAGCCTAGAGACTGAGGACATTTTTCAAGATGAAAGCAAGGTGCGGTTTTAATATTTGAATAAAAAAAAGTTCAATGGCAGTTGGCTGACTGAGGCAGACAGTAATGAAAACAATTTCATGATGAATAAGCGCTTTCCTTTCTCTGCCCGATGGTACATTTGGTATACCCGATTTGGCACTCGTAACATAAAAATTAATCTGCAAACTACATTGGTTAATTTGTTCTTACGGTACGAAATCTTCTTAATAAAGAAAGAATTTTTTTTTTGGACTTGGGTCAAGAACTTTTTTCAAGATATGTACGAACTAGGAGAGATTACGAGTAAGGATAGCTTCTAAGTATTTGTGTTTAATGATTATTGTGGTTCTCGCCCTCACAAATTACCTATCTGATGAACTGAGTCGAACTCTTGATGTAAATAACAGGCTTTTACGTTGACTAACATCGTCATACAAGTTCCACAAATCACAAGTAAAACTCTTGCAATGTTCTTTTGAAGGACTGTTGCAGTGTTTGTCAGTCTGACAATTTCATCTACATACACACTAAAATGTTTATTTATCTCTATTCTTTAGTTTTAAAGTTTTTTTAGTTGCTTTAAGTGCATAAGCTTTTTTTGTTTTTGTTTTTTAACATGAACTTTGCATATCTAGCCAGACTATTGTAATTATTTATTGCGTATTCGTTTTTTTGGGGGATGGGTATCGTGAAAAAAGGGCCAGGGGCCAGTGGCGACGGCGGGAATCGAACCCGCGACCGCGGGGTATACTAGCCGAGAGTCTCTCACGCTAACCACTCGGCTACCGCGGCCCCCCTGGTTTTAAGTTCGTTGAAACCTTCCGTCAATGTCTCGTACCGGGTTGATGATGATGATGATATTTCGGGGTGTTGTATACTGCGCCCTTTGAGAGCTATTGTATCCCCCGTTCTCTGCCTAGAGCACATCGGTGAGTCCTATTTCATCAAGAAACTTGATTAGTAGACCCGGTTTCATTGGTTGAAGATCTTCTATGGTCACATTGTACATCCAAAAACACCTCCTCCTGCGAGCTAATTCAGTTTAGTTCTCCAGTTCTTAGCAGTTCTCCAATCCATCTAGATGTGGTTTGGTCTAGTGTTTTTCCTCAGGGAGGCTTCCATTGATGTGTGAGGCGCATTATCAAAGCTCTCTCAATGTCAAGGAACGCGCAGATTGCTATTTCTTTTGTTTCCAGTGTTTCTTTTAGGTCACTGGTTAACTGGTACATTGCAGTTTCTGTTGATCTTCCTCCTCTGTATGCATGCTGATAGTAATGGAGAGATTTGTTTACCAGTGATGTCGTTCTTATATAGTTGTCTATCAGCTTTTCAAGAGTCTTTAGTAGAAAAGATGTTAAACTGATTGGTCTGTAGGATTTAGTTGATGTGGGGTCTTTTTTCCCCACTTTCGGTATAAAGACTACCTTTGCCCAAGCCATGTCTGTGGTATGTAGACTAATGCTAAACTGCTTCTAAATACTCGTAATAGTGTTGGAGTAATGATAACCTTTCCTTTTTGTAACAGGATGGGAAAGATTCCATCCGTACGTGGTGCTTTATATGGGCTGAAAGTGCTGATCGCCCAGAGGATTTTCTTCTCTGTGATTATTTCAGGTGCTTTCTTACAATTTTCTTTCTTGGGATTGTTTACTTTTACATTTTCTAGGGAGGTGTTATGGGTGCTGCCTGGAAAATGTGTGCTCAGAAGGAGCATTGCTTTTTGTTGTGCTCGTACTGGGTATGAAATATGGTAAAATTATGTTCTGTTGTTTTTTGCAATTTACTAACGCCCCCGCTCAATGACGTTAGTGATGTCGAAAGTGATTCACATTTGCTAAGATCTTTTTTTGTGCCTCGAATAAAGTTTTCATCTGAATCAACCTGTTGCAACAGGGACCCATCCACTTGGCTTTTCGTTCCGCGGCAATTTCCAATTGGCGACTGTAATTTGTGTGCAAGGGATGTGCAACACGGAACTACACTCGCCACCGGATCCCAGCTCCTTGTCCCAAGATGGCCGAAAAACTTCTTGCTCCTGACCGGTAGAACTACTTGCCTAGTTGACCTCTGATTGGCATCTATATTTCCCAAAACGCCTCATCACCTCGGCTGAGGAGTTTGTTTCCATTGCATCTCCTCTCCTCATCCATACAGTCTTCGGCCCCACATTGTCCTCTAAATCCTTTCTCTGGACGAGACGATCCCCAACAAATGAACAGGGACAAATCCAGCTTCAAAATTTAGCGAAATCGTCGCAGTTCGTCCCAACAGTTTTTATGTTTTATCGTTTATCTTTGCATCTTACACTGGATTTTAAGTCGTATCCTAAGTACATGACCTGTCATTTATTTCCGTCTTGTTGGCCACGTCCCGTATGTACATTCAAACTTTTCGCGTATGCACCATCACATAATTCTGCACATTGCGGGGCAACTCTAAACTTGTTTGTATTGTTGTGGGTGATTCTGAGCGAGGTTTGTTGCCTAGTTTAATCCTGCGACGTTGTCGCCTTGAAACTTACTATCTGTTTTGAGTTTCTGTAGGGTAGATTAGCCGTCGTTCTGTCTGAGAAGTTTCGTTACTGTATTTCGTGCTTCTAATTTTCCTCACACTCAACTATTTTCTTTACATTCACTGTTCATCTAAGAGCATATTTAGGCTTTTCTTAGAGATTAATGATCAGCATCAAAAGTTAATTTGTCAAGTAGACAGAAATGTCGTCCTTTAATTTTTAAATCATCGAATAAAATTATGAAGATTACAGAATAAAAAAATTACAAAATTTTAAAAAAGTTTTAACAATCATAAAATATCGTTATTCCAAAGAATTATAAGGTCTGGTTTACTGTCAGTCGGATATTTTGCTTTTTTTTCAATTTACATGTCGTTCCGAACAGTGGATACGAATTGCTTGCTGATTGATGATGGCGAGCATGTGAAACGAAACCTTCACTGTTGATCGATTTGTACTATGAGTTCTTTTCCTCTCAAGTGTAAATCCGAAAAATCTATCTTTGCTTCATATGCTTGAATTGTTTGACCATGACCGCAAATGGCGGCTTTCATTCCCCTCTTTTTAACTAAGCTTAAGAGAGCACTTGACGATTTGGCGACTGAGAAAGCTCTTACGATCTGAGACTTGAATCTTCTTGAAATCTGAAACCGCTCAGCATTGCTCTTAGACGATGACAAGGAATTCAATTTCGCTCATGTTCACCACAAAAGAGAAATTTTCCGGTTTGCCGTGTCCGTCACAATATATGCGTAATAAGAACAGCTTTGAAATATGAACGCATGTGATATGATAAGAACTTGCTGTTCAATAGCCTAAAACCTGCAACACAGGTATATTAAAATTTAATTAAATTATGTTTATCGTGTTTAACTTGGTAATGCTTTTTTTATTTTTTAATGGTTTGTTTGATAAATGCACCATCCATACATTTACTTCCTAAAAACTGTACACAATAATTTAAATTTTAAACGTGAATTCAAATGTAAATGCGGTTAAATGTATATCATAAGCCCATAAATACATTATTATAATAGTATTTGGTTATCAATTTATTATAATATCAATTTTCTTGCTTGTCAAAAGAGTAAGATTCGTCGTGCGTGCTATGTCACAAATTGTGTAAAAATCCCGCGCGCCGTTGTTAGAACGGGGTTCTAATAGAATCAATTTTCTTCGGCCAAGATAGCTTGCGATCTAAGGCAGATTTATAACTGGATCCGAGCAAATCACCGAGAGTGCCTGCGTTTTACTGCCGGGAACAAGCCTTGCAAACCAGAAGGTGGTTATGCAAATCAGTCGATTTTTCAAAAGCGGATCCTGTATTTATTTGATCTACTTTGTCTGTTTTGTTATTGGATCGGCTTTATCTTCGAGTCGGCAAATCACGCATCGTTAAATTTACGAAAACGTCCATTCATGGGAGCATCAGTTTGCGAATCGCGTGGTTTTCTAATTCCGACGCAAGGACATCGTGTATTCCATTAAGATTAAAGGTCACCATTCTTCCTTAGTCCGTTTCATGAATCCTAACATGTTAACAGGTTGTACCCTCGGACAAGCCGGAAATTGTCACCAAAGTTCGGCATCAAGCTGTTTCAAAATCCCACCTTATTAAAACTTCAACGGAGTTTTAAACAGTTTCCGGGCAAACGGGCACATAGCTATTATTAAAAAGGGACCGGGAAAATCGCACTTTTCAAAGGGTCCAAATAATTGTTCACACACTTGTCTCACTATCATCTTTAAACTAAAATTGAAATGAGTGTTTTCTTTCAGAACGATACATCACACCATTACGTATCATAAATTTATGATAAACTTGGTGTACATTTATAGTTCAGTTTCAACTCAGGATCATCTGTAAAATTGTTATGCCCATATAAATAAAGCTACATTAACTAATAAAACTAACTGGGCTGTGGATTTTGAATAGTCTGCAGGTGTCCGATAATCACAATATGTCTAATATTGGAATATATTTCTGGCATAAGAGTTAGTGTGGGTGAGTGATTATGAGCGAGTGAAAAAGTGAGTGAAGGGGTGAGAGAGAGAGAGAGAGAGAGAGAGAGAGAGAGAGAGAGCGAGAGAGAGAGAAGGAAACGAGTGTGTGAGTAAGGAAGGGGAGAAAAAGAGAATTTAAATATAAATGGCAAAATAAAAATGGCAGTACAACGAAAAAGAAAGAATTAAGGACGAGAAACAGTGAAAGAGAAAGATAAAAAGATATGAGAAATTACTAGTCTGTATCAGAGAGAGTGGTCGGAGGGAGGAGCGAGAGAATTCAAATATAAAAGCTAAGGGAAATAAAAATAGACAAGGAAAATAAAATAAGAAATGAGAGAGGAAGGAAGAGAAGGTAGGTAGGTAGGTAGGTAGGTATGTAGGTAGGTAGGTAGGTATGTAGGTAGGTAGGTATGTATGTAGGTAGGTAGGTATGTATGTAGGTAGGTAGGTAGGTAGGTAGGGAGGGAGGGAGGTAGGTAGGTAGGTAGGTAGGGAGGAAGGTAGGGAGGAAGGTAGGTAGGTAGGTAGGTAGGTATGTAGGTAGGTAGGTATGTAGGTAGGTAGGTATGTAGGTATGTAGGTAGGTAGGTAGGTAGATACAGAGAGATCATGCAAAAAGAAAATGAGAGAGAAAGAGGGAGAAAGATAATTTAAATAAAGAAAGCAAAGTAATGTCACAAACAGACAAAGAAAAAGAAAGAATGAAAATCGAAAGAAAGAGTGAGAATGAAGAACGTGTTAGAGGAAGAATTGTGTGTTCGTTCAGCAATAAATTATGTTTAATTATAAATAGTTTCATGGTTTTTGGTTAATTTTTTCATAGCAAAATAAATACAAACATGCGATATGATTTAGTGTAATGAGATTGGGCAAACGAGTTTCTAAACGTGAAAAAAATCAAATAAAATGTAGTGTCCCAACGGTACCCGATTGAAAAAAATAAAAAGCTGATCAACGTAAAATTAGTATATTATTGTTTATATCAAATTTATGATATGACTAAAAAGGAAAATAAATGTTAAAAATGCATTATTTTCAGAATTACGAGCATAACATAGTATTTAGATATATAGTTCATAATATTTGGAAATTAAACAGTTTTTGTTAATAATGCATGGAATCATTGTTACAAAAATATTTCAAACTTTAACATGTTTCATGCTTTGAAAATGTAGATCGGATGTACCTGCAACTTGTAGTGTTGCGTTTCTGCTTGTGGCACTTCCCGCCTGGTTAGTGGCGACGCACCAGTACACACCATCGTCCTGCTCCTTTTTTCCGTGTGCCACTCTCAGGAAGAACAGCGACCCGGAAGGAAGCACTACTCGGTTCGTCTTCGTGTCAGGATTGGTCAGATCAAGTTTTACGCCATTTTTAAACCAGTCGATCCTCGGCTCGGGCCTCCCTTCCGCTTTGCAGTTGAGCGTGACCGGCTCGGATTTGGGCACGACGACGTCCGAAGGGTGTTCTGTGATTCGAGGCGATCTGTATTGTGCTGAAATCAAAAAGAAAAACCCTGGTTGAATTTTCATCTCGTACATGTACGCACCGTATATCATTAGGCCATTATCGCTCCTAGAAAGTTTTAATAGTCGACGCCACACCCCGCCAAAATCCACAACACCCTAATGAGCTACTGAAACACTTTAATTACACCAGCAAGCCTGGTGGAAATTGGGCAATTTGATCAAAGTAGATTTGGCTTGGTTACAAGTTTGCAACGTGGGAAGATTATTTAAATCAAACCTTAATTAAAATGCTTGAAAACCAGTTAATCTTTTAAATATGAACTTCAATACCAAGAAGAATGAATAAGTAACAACACATAATTTAACTTTTTAAATGTAAGGGCTTTTAAAAGGCTGTTATCAACACCTCATTCTCTTTCAATATTGAAACTTATTTTGCAAATCTAATAAAGACGCATAGTTAGATTTTCAATATGACATGCCAAAATACTATCAAAGGCTTTCTGAAAATACAACAACGGATGTTAATTACCATTTCAAGAAACTAAAGCTATACGAGATTGCGTAGGAAAATAATTATTTTATAACATCTTTTTAACAAAAAGTATCATAAATTTATATGTTTTGGCACTCCTCTTATATAGAAGGAAATCCTACGTTCATACCATCGTTGAGTACTCGTTATTCCTCGGGTAATGAAGAAAGAAGCCTTTACATTCACGCCACTTAATTACATTCACTCTGCCCCCAGAACACTGAATATAGAAAGAATTAATTGGGGATGAATACATGCAATTGTTCGACGTAATTGGGTCAGAAATCCCATTATTCGCGTTAATTAATTGCATGCAAATACCAAACTTTCCTCACACTGCTAGTTTTTTGAAAAAAGTCTCACATTTACGCAAATAAATTACATTCAAATATCATACTGCCTACTTACTATTAATAATATTTACGTACTACTAATAGTTATCATTCACGCTAATAAATCACAAACACGTATATATACTAAACTTCATCTAAACTGTCTCATATTACTCGACCCAACCATTTACCCAAATAAATTACATTCACGCTCATCAGACCTCATTCAGGCTAATAAATTATATTCTTATGCATAAAATTTCATTTAAACTGACCCGTATATCCAAAATATAAATATATCTAGATATGTAAAATAATTTTGGGAAAAAGGCCCTCCTAACTCGCTACTAAGTTGCATTCACGCAAACTAAATTTTATTAAAACTTTACACATTGTACGATATTCTTCTAGGTGATAAGAAACAGTCTCCTGTTATTCGCGCTAATAAATTACAATGTCATCCACTGTCATTAAACGTTAGAACTACTTTAGCAAATAAATACACTCATAAAACAAATATCTTATTTCCTCAATTGTATTCGATAATCCTTGGGAATTAATGTCCTTGCCTCTGTATTCTTGCTAATAAATACATTCTTTCAAATAAAGGTTAAAGCTTTGTGGTATTTAATTACGACTAAGTTCTCCACGCTGATAAATTTTTCTAGAAACTTGATTAATACGATCTTTTTCTTTGTAGCCTCAGCTTCTGCAGACCAGCGGCCTATGTTTATATTTAAACAGCGTTGATGCATTCCTTTTATTCCAGCATCTTTATTTCATTTGACAACCTGGAAAGTCGGGTAAACTTTCCTCCCGATTAACTAACTACACCAAGAAGACTCGTTTTCCAATGATATCAGTAGATATGACAACTTCTGTAAATTGTTAAATTTAAATTTAGCAAATGTTAGCTGTTAAATCGGATGTCCCCTTAATAATGTTTCTGAATGACAGAAGAATTAAGGTCATAACAAATACCGTTATTGGTTTATTTTTATATTCTGTAGTTCTATATAATAAAATGTACTCGAGAATGGATCCCTAGGGTACCACAAACTTTTTTCGATTTGTAGAACGACTCTTTCACACGATAAATCACTGTGGAAAATTTACTGGTAGACTAGTTTGATTATTATCAATATATGACAGCGTGTAGGTCTAAGATGTATTATGTATTAATCTATCTTTTTACAAGCTCGATCCAAACACGACTGGGTCCACGATCTATTTAAAAAACCAAGTTTTAATAGATTTTTTCTGATGCGTCGAGGAATAATTCTCGTGCTTCGCGAGGGCCAAAAGGAGGATCAGATTTCAGCCGAAATGAGATTTGCGGAGAGAAACTTGTTAGTATCCTCACGGGGAAGATTCTTAGCGGCTTTGGCGATTTACAAAGCCTTGCGCTATTACTTTGAGAAACCAATTTGACACAGGCCGAAAATCGTTCCACGCCTAGGGGAGAAAAATTGGGGAAAATCGAACCGAATTTTCCTCTTTTCTCTTTTCAACGGCTATCATGTTTCATATCATTGTAATTCCCAACGGAATATTATTTTTATAAGGAAAATTCTTGGAAGAGTATAAAAATCAAAAAAAGGATCCCATTTCGTTATTTAATTATGAAGACGTGCTTTTTTTAAATATCCCTCTTAAATAAATACTAGTAAAGAATGCCAAATTACCAAAAAAAAATCATAAAAATTAACCGTTAAATATAGAGGAAATTAATTATGGGCATATTAAAACATTAAGTCACAAAGAATAAACAAAATTCCACACTAACAATAAACCTATTGTGATAAATGGCTAATTATTTAATATACCATAAATTTTGATGTTATAAAGCATTACATCTACTTTGACCATTTAAAAAACACAATGAAACAATTAATACAATCAAAACCAATATAACCTTGAAAAAAATTCCACGTTTTGTTTTGGCGGAGTTCAGACCCGTTTCTCCTTCCTTTCTGGTACGTAATCAACTCCCCAGTCTTAACGAATCGTTGTTTGTAGCAAATTTAATTTTGTTTCCTGTTTCAATGATTTGTCTTCTAACGGTATGAGTTTTATATTTTAATCACATGAAAGACTGTTGTATGCTTTTTTTATTTACTGTATTATTGCGTTTTAATTCACGTTTATCACTTAAAAATTAACGAGCTGGTGTGTGTTGCACCAACCCGCCGGAGATATTCGTTTACATTAGCCACTTGTTTCTTTACAAATTATGTTTATTTATAAACGATATGTGTAGTTTTAGCCAGTTTGATTTAATTTTTTTATTTTGCAACATAGCATAAATAATGACTAGATTTGCAAATAATACAATTTAAATAACATCCAAAGAATTATTGAAATATGTTGAATATTCCGTCAACTGACTGGGCTCTAATTAAATAAAAATTTCGTATCGATTAGTCAGTTATAGGTCGACAAACAGCTGAGGTCATCGTCAGCCATCTGCGTGTTTTCAAGTTTTTCTTTTTTTTTACGCGTATTTTGTTTTAAACTGCGTCCATTTTCTGGTTCTGTTCTCTTGGCTTTTATATGTAAAATTTTGTATGGAAACGTCGGTATCTTATATTATAGAACTTCAGGTTGTCAGACAGAAACATACAACACAAACATTACCGGCAACATAGAAGTCACTCGTAGAGTAGTCGATATTCCTTGGGACGAGGTTAAAGAACCTCCTTCCTTTTACGCTACTAAATAACATTCTTTTCAATAAATTGACAAGAGCCCATCACCCGATACCAACGTATACGTCTGGACGCATTCATTCCTTTAGAGTATCCGTTAATCCTCAAACCCACTCCACGATCGCCAACAACTTGCTTTTACTCTCCAGACGTCACCAATTCAAATCAGAGTACACGGCATTCCTCGAGCCGGGTTTAAACAACCACAATAGCATATAAGAAAAACAGATTTGGAGCATAGTTAAATAATTTATTGTCAGGAAAAAAGAGTGAACTGAATATAATGGAATTAATTTGCATGGGACAAAAAATTTGTAATAACAACAATTGAACAATATTCTAAATACTCAAGAGTTGGAAATGCTGTTGTTTAAACTACGACCGAACAATCGTGTAAATTTGTTCTTCTCGCCACACCGTGAAATTCCCTCACCGTGTTGACACAATATAGAATTTTTTCGTAATTAATTAGTTGCTTTTATAAATAATACCAATTAATTAGTGTTGGGTATTTAATAATGGATGAGTTTGTGATAACGTTGAATAGGATTCATTTACTAAAAATAATATGTATTCCTATAGATTATACTTTTAGTACACTAGACCTGTATATTACATTAAAGAGGCTCAAATCGAAACGTACAACCGACATAGGCATTCAATAGGCTTAATATCCTAAAAGAGAAATACATACTTTTTCCTATTTTCAAAAATCCTTTATAACTACTAAATATTTTTATTATTTTTTAAAATTTCTTTGAAAATCAGATTATCTATCTAAGCATATCTACGTAGAAGCATTCCTTAGGTCAAATAAAAGCTTTGAAACGCTCCCTAAATTCATAGCAATTGAATTATAGATCAAAACATATAATTGGTGGTTTAGTGCAAATATTCTAACAGCCTAAATTACAAAAAAATATCAAACGATTAAATGAATAAAATGAATATGTGAATCGAAACATAAAAGTCAAACGACGGAACTGGCTGTAAATAAGGCCTAATTTCAAACGACCTTGTTCCAATAAAAAGTAAATATCAAATTTTCACAGCCGTTTGTCCAGCAATTCTTTGCTATGGAGGTCAGGTTTGGGGCTATCGCGAATATGAAGAAATTGAAAAAGTTCACCGTTTTTTTGTTCGTAAGTTGTTTGCCCTGCCATCATCAACTCCTAATTATATGTTGTATATTGAGACTGGCATAGAATTGTTGTTTGTTTATACTTTAGGGGTTACGTTTTAAGTTTATTTTGAAATCGGTTCAAGCTCCTGATTCTCGCCTGGCAAAAATTTCATCACTTGAAGTTATTAAGCGTAACATATCCTGGTTCGGATCCTGGAATTCTCTTGCGGAGAGGTATAATGTGGCTCGGTTCTCTTTGGACAATTTTGCAGCGTGGTCTGAAATGTTTTCCAATCTTCTTCATATCATGGGGACTCGTCATCGAGAGAGTTGTATTTCTCGTGCTGTGAACTCAAATAAATTCCAACTCTACAAGGAGTTGAATCACTCCCTAACTCCCTGCAATGTTTCTTCTGCTCCAGCAAATGATGTTCCGTTCTCTTTTTTCCGCTGGTGGTTTAAAATACGGGGGGGGGGAGTTGTTGTTCCTGAATTTCAGGCCTTGGGTTGGGAGTACTTGTACCACTGCAGTGGGCTCTCTATGTAACTCAGGTGATCGTGAGGATGCATTTCATTTTCTTGCTAGATGCTCAGTCCTGAACGAATTGAGGTATCTGTATGTGGGTAGGGGTTTTCTGACGAGGGAAGAGCTCATAGCTCTTCTGAACGGCTCCGATTGCCAGGGTCTTGTTGATTTTGCTCAGAAAGCCTGGTTTTACCGGTATGAATACATTGGAATGTAGGGAATCAATATTCTGTTGGTCTTATTTTGTTTCTTTTTGTAGTCTTTTTTATTTATCATTTATTTTATTTTGTTCTGTTTGTATTAACATATATAATTTTTTTCTAAATGCGAATCTGTTTGCCTGTGGGGGTCCCCTTGTAAGTTGGAATCCTTTTGTTCTTTGAGGTGTCATTTTTATTATTTTCAAAGCTTATCGCAATTCAACCTTATAATACGAAAATCCAGTAAATAATTGTAACCACTGAAGTTCATATTTTAAATTCTCCTTTTCTTATAATTACATTATTAAGCATATTCTTGGGATAGTTATACACTCCGAACTCTGGCTGACGGTTTTAACACCATGCCATAATAATACTGTGTTTTTATTTTTTAACTCTAAATTTTTTTTTTCATTTTGTAAATAAAGTATATCTATCTATCTATCTAAGTTAAATGACGGAGACGTTCAATCTTAATGTTGAAATGGTAATAAACATAGTAGCAATAAATAGCCCAATATATAAATAAATGAAAACGTGCCGATCCATATATTGATTTGTTCTAAATAAATCTTCGAGACGTTAAAAATAGTGGAAGAAAGGGAGCTTAAAGCACCCGTTAGTATATGGAACGAACGGTTCCCCACCTAAAGGGTTTAACAGCTTATAAATCAGGAAGGTTGCAGGAATTTATTGCCGTTTGCCCTGGGGCCTATCGACAAGGACATGTGAGATACTGCAAGGCGAGAGAGCCACTAAGGAAAAGGGAACGTTAGGAAACATGTAGTCTCCAGGAGGGTGCTTTAACTCCCGGTAATATTTCATTGCCCGGCTGCGGGTTGCAAACCCAGGACCTCCAGATGAACATTAAACAACTTCTGCTAGTTAATAAGTCAATGGTTTCTTTACAGAATGTTTTCCCTTCTGGGCGATCATTTTACACAGGTGTTTCAGCTAAACACATGGAAATTTCCACTCTTTACCAATTACCTTTAACAAAAATGAGAAAAAAATAAACAGCAAAAGAAGAAATGTATAATTGACGAAACGTTCGCGAGAATAACTGAACAATAAATCGTCCTAAAACAGTATTACGTTACAAAAAAACGATCTTATTAAATTATTGATTGTTAATTTATTTATACATTTCCTCTTCTTTTTGAGCCGCATGGATTTTACTCTTTCGAACCTGAAGTTTTGTCTGTCAAAGTTTATTTTATTTACTGAAAGATTATATTTTTATTTTTTTGATGAAGCATAGAATTTTTCTTCAGGGGTATTTAGGTCTTTATTGCACAATAATGGCTTCCTGGTTATCATATCCTTTTCCTACACAATATTGCCAGACGACATTGCTGATCTGTTAATAGTTTGCTTTACTATGACATTTTATTGAATTATGTCTCGTTAACAATCTCGTCGGGTTATTCTTTTCTGTGAGTAGGACTGTTCCGTTCTACCATTTTTGGAAATAGTATTTTTATTTGCCTCAACTTTTTTTGTTTGTTTTTTGTTTATTCCCGGTTGCAGTTTTGTTATATGCCATAAAACTGTTTTAGGCCTAAGTGTTCCTTTCACGCTTGTTTTAACCATTGTAACTGCTGATAACTTATCTGAAATTCTCTTATGTCATGAGGCAGTAGTGGATATGGAGCTACAATAACTTTACTGAGCGTGAATGAATTGCTCTGAAAAAAAAGCTCTTTTATGCTCACTGATCGAATTCAAAATTTACCGATTGCCACTCAATTTTGAAGTTTGTCTTTACTTCCACTCATTTGGTGACTTCACTCCAGCCAATCTTCCTTCCTACAGCTCGTTGTTTCGGCATCTATTCTGATCTATACGCTTTCTTGATTCTCAACTTTAGGTTCAGACCGTTCACACTTGAGTCTGTCTTGTTCCCTTTAAATTTTTCACGCTCCCGTACTTTGATTCTAATTTATATTCAGGTTGTACCCAATTACAAAAATAGCTAATTTTACAAAAGTACAGATCATGTACTTATGTATGCATTTCTATTTGTTTTTATATTTTGATTCTTCGTTCACACAAAAGGTCATCAATTTACACGGCTGTTAATGGTTATGTGAACCTACCAACGATCGTATCAACTCTCTTCGTTTAGCGATTTATTTTATTGGTAATTATAAATAACGAGAATCATTTTATGTTGTATATTTATGAAGTATTTAATTTTTTTTATATAACAACCTTGAAATATCGTAATTCTAGAAAGGAGTTTACCCATGGAACTACGAAATAGATTTGTGAGCGCGAGCTGTGAGCCACGCGAAAGAGCTTAGTCATTTTTTTTTTTTTTTTTTTGAGTGGTATTGAGCAGTTTTCAAACAATCGTTTTTCCCATTTCAAATTTGTAGATCTTATATATATTTATTGTATATTTAGGTAGTTCCAGATTGGTGTATAGTTGTTCTCGTTGGCTTGAAGTACGTTTAGAACCGCATGTTTATTATTTATTTATTAGTGCTCGCTTGAGATAATTGTTATTTATTTCATGTAGAGATGTTTCCAAGGATTATACGGCTTGAAATGTGGTTGTAGTAGGTGTTAATGTATTTATCAAACCGACAAAATACGGGTTGAAATCGCGGCTCTTGTAATATGCAAAAACACGACCCAACAGCCGTGCAAATTTAGCCTACTCACCGCGCCGTTAATTTACCCTATACTTTTGATTTAATAATTTTTTACATCTCGTATACTTCAATGAGATAAACAATACTTTGAGTCCCTTAACTTACATCCTGCCGGTAACACATATCAAGGAAACAAATTTTTGAGAAGTACTCTGATCCCCAAAAATGAGAAAAATTATATCAATGAAACCGATAATTTAAGATGGTTTTTAATGATTTTTGTAAAGACGTTTTTATTGATTTTTTTTTTCAAAAATCAACACAACCTAATCTCAAAATTTGAATACAACGAGGGTTGAGATTTGAACCCACCGTCTTTGGAAAAATACCCGGAAGCTAGAACTTCACTGTGATTCGATAATATCTTTTATTGTCCTTATGAAAACAAATTATGACAACAACTAAAAGTTCAATCATTAAAATTAGATGGGATTTAATTGTTTTTGTGCAAATCATGCATATACAGGCTTAACAATTAATAATTATTTATCGGCTTCGATTTTACTCAGAAAATATTCATTTTGAGATTTGGGATAAAAAAGCATGGGTGGCATTAGAACCTATTGTCTTCGAAACATTAAGGGACACTTTTTTTTGTAAATAATCGTGGGATTAACGTTCAGTCTGTCAAATATATTAGCAAAAACTTATCTGTTGAAACTTTTTTTAGTCTTTGATGTGTACCAAAGCCATTAGCTCTATACTTATAATGCCCTCGTCAAACCCACACTTCACGCAGGACATAGCCAGACCTCCTGGAGGGATAATGATAGTCTAATGAAAGAACTCACAGACCCATTATAATAACCAACTGCTACAGTTATAATAACAAGCTGTTCATTTCAAGCTGACCATGTTTGTTACCTAAGTCCTAACAGCGAACAGTCTAACTTAACGGCCGTAACACGGTTAGCACAAAGATCATCAAATTCTCTTAGTACTTTCAACTGTTTGGTTTTGCCCATATTTTTGGCTTTTTTTAAAATGTTGTTTACTGGTAGCTTTATTATTACGTTTACGTCATTGATCTTTTTGATGTTTTGACGTGTGGCCTCTGAACCAGCAAAAGCTTACATGTTTACCTCGGTAATATAATGTTTCCAACGTGGTTAAAAGGAGCTTTAGCCTAATTTTCTTACTGTTTCATTTTTCTAGCCCACCATTATTCTCTGCCGGTATTGATCGAATGTTCACCCTTACACATCTTCAATTTTTAGGAGGTAGTTTTAATGATGCTACATGGAAGGATACATGTACGTATGAATTTTACATTTGTAAGTCAATAAAATATACACTAAAACAGATTTTATCGAAACGGTTTTACATATAATGACCACCTGTTCAATAAGATCGTTAACTTGTTGAGTTAAAGTTGGCATCATTTTTTCAAAATATTTCAAAGAAACTTACAATTTTGATTTAAATGCATTTTAATTTCTATACTTTTCCACTTCTTCCGAAAAAGATTTCTTTGGTTAAATTTTCAATTATTTTTCGGTTCACATGGCTCGTAAAAAGCTGAGCTGATGGCACGGATCACCGCTAAGCGGGGAAATATGATTTAGTCGAATCAAAGGAGGATGGGATTCCTTAAGCCATCAACTTCCATCGAGATAATTCGATAGAAAAGCAATCTTCCGCATCAACTCGGCATTATTTCCTAATCGGGATTTTGGTTCGAAGACGATTTTAGGCTAATTTTTTAAATTATTTAAGAGGAAAAGGCAGAAAGGACGTTTGGATGGTTATTTGCGTAATGACGCATAAGTGATCATCCTGCCAGAATCAACGGACTGAAAATTATCAAAATTATGGTTAATTGATCAATGTTCCTTTCTCAGCTTTTTAACCGGCTAAAATCATAAGCAGTGTACATTTCCGAACTTTGCTATCCGATGCCTGCGGAAAGCCCGTGAACCGCCGACACATCTCACCCGTTTCAAATTAAAGTGGGATAAAAGCTGAGAATTTAATTAAATTACTCGGTTAATATCCTGGAATTCTTACCACAGTTGGAATTTAGTTTTAGGAGTCGGAAAGCCCTACACGCGCCGCTGGCTACCCCTTTGTACGGCCGCTGGCAAAATGGCACGAGATTCCAACATGCGCGGGAAGCAATTAAAATATAATTATGACCGGATCCTACAAGCCCTAAAGGATTAGGGAATTAGAATTTAGAGAAATGTCCTGAATATTTGGATACCTCGCATGGGCGCGTGCATATGGCCGCACCTAATGAAAATCCTCGTAATATGACAAACACATTTATCGTAACACAAATTGCAAAACCCATGGACCACCATGACCTACAAACTGCATGAAATAAAAACTTCGGTCAACTCATGGACCATAGAGTTATTGCAAAAATAAAAATAATCACATTCACTCACCTGCCGATAAACGACACTCGCTTTTCACATAGGCATCTAATTCTTGCTCTAACACGTCCTTTATGTGGCGAACATATGTCTTAAAATTTCATGCTTAACATAACAAGCGCCGCAAAGAATAAAATGTGGCCTGCCAGATGAATTTAAACAAGTTTAACGTTGATTAGTAGTTATAAAAAAAATTATTCATTGCCTAAGGCAGAAAATACCACTTCGGCTGAAATAACATCTTAATTTGGTCGAATTTATTTATTAGCATGAATATTGGAGTGATATAATACTATCTAGTCTTCACCGACCCAAAAATAGTCTAAGCTAATAATTTTATATAAATTTACAGTGTTATAGAGAGGTAGTTACAGGCGTCATATCAAAAGCATACTTACTACCGCATTGTGTGACTGTATTGTGCGAGGAGATAAGTGGTATGGACACGGTCTGTTTAAAATACCAACTACCTAGAAGACCTGTCTAACCAATAATGCTAACTTATAATACTGTAGCGAGATAGTTTATTCTGTACGAATGTATTTATTAGCGTGAATGAAGAGAAGACATCAGGTGTAGGTTAGCAGTTTCAGGAGTATATCCGTCTCGCCAAAATTAGGATAGGTAAGCATATAATGATGAATTTTCCTTTTTAGTAATGTTCTTATCCTTATTATTATGCGGAAATGTATTTAATATAGTTTACGATGTAGTATTTTTGGGTGACTACTCACAGACTCAAAGTAGTGCAGGTTATTTGGTTATTATGTAGTGCACGGTAATGGGATGGTAATAATTGGTGTTAAATCAAAACCTGTTGACTATCGAATTATGGGAATGTATTTATTTAGGTGAGTGGTTAAGTATATAAAGATAGCCTTTACGTATGGCGTACCCGAAAGACATGTCGAACCAATTAGGTTAATTAAGGTAGTATTTTGTGATTTTTCCTTTGTACGAATGTATTCACCGGTATGAATGAAGATAGTACATCGGAGCTAATATTTCAATTTAAAATAAAATATTACAATATTATATTTTAATTTTAGCGTCCTTGGTATGGAGTTTGAACATCATGGAGACTATTGAGTACTGCCAAACTTAAATTAAATAATCTTTTTAATAGTATGAATTTTAACTAAATTCAATAATTCTAATTATGTATAAAAGGGTTAAATATTAAAATGAAAATAAATAGTAAAAAACGTGAGATAGACGAAACAATAATCGTAGTAGCTAGCCAGCTTTCAATAAATTAGTCGCCTAGTTTAACATTTCGTCAAAATTTGTTTTATGTTTTACATCTTACAGGCTGTTGATCCATTAATGAATAGTATGAAATTTAATAAATACATCGATCATTTTGATAGCCAGAGGAAATGAACTTAATGATGAAATATTAGATAGACGCATTTAATTTCTTTATTACGAAATATGTTTCTGGTGTTTGGTACTATTTTCCAACAACAGCCGTAAGTTTCTCATATGGGCCCTGTCCACGCGTTTTACGGTGGTACTTGAGAATTTTCTTAATGACATCGTGTCAATATTGACTTCGGGTCACGTATTTGCTTTATTGAGGTCCGAAACTGCCTGGATTTTAAGAGTTGAGGTGTGTTTGTCGCCGGGGGTTCAAATTAGTGGAACACCCATTTTCACGGGCTCAGCCATTAGTGATAATGGTCTTCATTCATCCGCACACCACTCGGATGGAGATGGAAAACAACCCAGGAAAAAGCCATCCTCAGAGGAAATGGTGCGACATTATATAGCGGAAAGGGGTGAAGAAATGAAAACTTCCCTCCGGGGTATGGATTTCTTATTATTTCGTCTCAGTGAGCGTTCCAAAAAAGAAAATAAATCCTTCACAACATCCACCATGAAAAAGTTCTGCTCGTAAAATAAACTCGATAAAAGAAAAGATTTTATTGCTCAAACATAAGATGATGATCCGCCAGCAAAACGAAAAGAATATTTAAAAAAGGTTGCAAAGATCGGCGAGAGACAGACTGCCAACTGGAAAATGAACAATGAGCAAATCTTATTATATTCAATATTTATCTATACATGTTGTCAAAGACAAAAAAACCATCAGACTTCCCAAGGTTTTGATCACTTTGAAAATAATCGGAAGCTATAATGAATTGTCGAATTAATAAACTAACAAAAAATTTAAAAAAATAAGTAAATATTTTAAAGAGGATGCGAAAAGAAATAATAACTACAGATAATCATCATGACTTTTTATTTTTAATACTGTAACGTCTTCTTTTTCTCTTACTCGACCTATTCCATATGCCCTCTCCTTTCTTACTCCCCCTCTTCCTATTTATTTACGTGCCTTTTTTATCCATTCTAAAAATACCCCCACACACACTGCTTCTCTTTACTTTTATTCTTCTTCTCACGCCCGGTATTTTCTTTGTTATTCGCACTTATTCCTTTTTTCAATTCTCTGTCACTCCTTATAATTTGACACGTTTTTTGCCTCTCGTTCGTTTCTATTTTCTCACCGAAGATATTGAAAATAAACTCATTATATTATACTTGGCTGCCCAATTTCGCCTCCTATCACGTTTTTTACTTCATTTTCTTTACAATATTACGACCTTTGTCTTTGTTTTCTCACTATATTTATTCTTTCTAACCATGTAATTTTATGTTTCTTACCGCTATATTAACATTCTCTCTCTATTTTGTATTTTTAACAACTTATACAATTTCTGTCTCTACCTCTCTCTAATTCTCTCTCTCAATCGCTCCCTCACTCACGCAATTTAATTCTTTCTCTCTAAATACAAACCTATTTTTGTTATAATTTCTCTCTGTCCGCTCAGTTTGTATTCTTTTTTTCCATCTCTCCATTTGTTTTAAGACTATATCCAAACTCCGCCAAGAAATAGTAAGACTCTTTGTAATCTCTCGTTTTGTTGGCTCAAATCTATTTTCCAGTCTCGCCCTCTGACCATTGTATTTTCTCACTCATTCACTCCCTTGCTATCTCTCTCTCTTTCTCTTTTTCTCACTCTCTCACCCCAAACTCTTATTCAGGCATTTTTATTTTACTTTCCTTCTCACTTTTCATAATAACTATTCCATCAAATTTTATATTATATGTTATATTTTATAAACTCTTGCAATTAATCTCACTCACCCACCTTCTTTCTTCTGAAGCGCTCAGTTTTCTCGCTCTCGCTTTTTTTATCACTCCCTCTCACTCGTCATCTATTTGCAGGTATTCTCTCTTACAATCGTTCTTTCATTTACTTTAATGTCCTTTATAATCTAGCTCATATTTTTATCCTAATACAGAGTTTACTGACTCGATTTTTTAGAATTCAATTGGACACTCAACTACTTCAATTGCATTACTTTTTCTCTTTTTGCTCATTTTCTATCTCCCCCTTCCCCTTTCTTTTCATACGCCAACACTGTACCTCTCTCCGTCTAAAACTCACATTCTGTCTGTCTGTCTCTCTCTCTCTCCTCTCTCTCTCTCTCTCTCTCTTTCTGAAGGATCTTTTGGATCTTTTTTTCTCTCTCTTTCTCTCTCTCTGAAGGATATTTGGATCTTTCTCTATCTCGCTGAACGATCTCTCTCTCTCTCTCTCTCTCTCTCTCTCTCTCTCTCTCTCTCTGAACGATTTCTATTCCTCTTATTACCAACAAGATCTATTTTCTTATTATTTTAATGTTTTACTTTCGTTATTTTTCTTTTTGTCGTAGACATCTTCTTGGGCTGTATTCATGAGAAAGAACAATTTCATTTTAATTAATTTTCAACCATTTGGCGTAATAATGTCAATATTTGTGACGAAAGTCCACATAATAACAAAATAGTAATTATTAACTGATAAAATTGAAAGTTTTACTATAGTCTGCGGGGTGATGTACTCTTGAAATCAGACCAACACAGTCAAGATAGGCAGTTCAAAATAAACATCAACAACCAATTTACAAGAGTTTTGACATTTTCATTTCATTTTCATTATTTGAGAGTATTGAGTCTTATTTTCATAGCTAGCTATCGTGATATATTTTACATGTCCCACATAAATCAAAATATTTAAGACAATGAAAAAACAATGAGCCACGTTATATAGACTTATAAAGAGTTCTGGGAAAAATAAATTTTATAAAGTTTTTCGAAAATATATGATTAAATAAATAAATCTTTTGTATTTTTTTCCTCGTGGCACGATGTTTGGTAATTTATTTTCCACATTACATTGTTCTTGTACGTGTTAAGAGTTCGGACCGAGTCGATTCTTTCGGGGCATTAACATGCTCGACCAACCCTTGGCGTTTCTATGGTGACCCCCCGACGAGCAAGCCGACTGGGGTGCCGAGTGGGCGAAAGTAAGACGTTCGTAAATACGACAAGCTTGTGGAATTTCATTAAAAAAAAAAACAATAATAAACCAGGGAAAAGGATGTAAAAGACCGGCAGGGATTCTTGGGCGTGATCTCGAGTCACCAACAGCCGGACAGTGATCGGTGACCTGGCCAAGAAATTCCGGACAAACAGATTGAATGTGACATGGTTTCCTTTCCACGAATGAAGAAAAAGAAAAGAAAAGGAAAAATAACGAAAAGAAACAATAGCTAGACCGAATTACTTAATGCTAGGGACAGTTGAATGAATTGATGTTGGCATTTGTTAGCAAATCAACGGGCTTTATTTCTAATCAACCTACTGCGTTTTCAACATCACACAATAAATACAGATTTTTTTAAATGCACTCGTTTTTTGTGAAAACATGAAGATTGTTTTTTCACAGCAAAATATCGAGTAGATTGGTTTTTATAGAAAAATGTTGAGTTAACATAGCTGCCATGCCCATTCATAAATAGCTAATTAAGGTAGAGTTAAAGGGATGTTGATGTAGATAAAAGTAGGGTGAGATTGAGAGACAAAAAGAGTAAGAGAGAGAGAGAGAGAGAGAGAGAGAGAGAGAGGGAGAGAGAGAGAGTCCAGATCGTAATATGGACCAATCCAATGATATATCCTTGCGGAATTTTTCTGAATTCAAGGTGGAAGGAATGTAAAAAAAAGATTTGAGAAATAAGGTAATTCAATGGTACGTCCAGATTGACGCTTACCAACCGCCTTGACGCAATACATAAGCCAATAGTGCCTATTCCATTCACCGTAGAACAGAAAAATGGTTTGCATTTACATTTTACGAATTGGAAAAGAACTGATGGGACGATAGAAACTATGAACTGGTTTCTTAGGTTTCAGTATCCTTCTTATTTGAGCATTTTTCACTGAACTGAGGAGAAAGTTGTTCGAAAAATTGAATTATATATTAATTAAAGTTTTCCTTTTCTAGTTAAATCGCCGGGTATTTTAAGAGGAAGAAGGTCGTATAATAAAGAATAGATACAACTGTATAGAATTGAATTCTTTACGGGCTTTTGTATTTAGAAAGGAAGGTATTGTATTTATTGATAAACGTTAACGTTTTAAATTTGTTATAATAAAAACCATCGTATGGAGTATAGTTTAAGAGAAAATAAGTTGTAGAAATGAAAAAGCAATCTTACTCACACACACACACACTTCCTATCAATTTTTCAACCAAGTCGAAACTTTGAAATTTTCTTTTCATCCGGCTTTACGAACCGACGGCGAAAGAAGCAGTTTGGAAAATTGAAGTTTAGCGTGGAACGAGTCAATAAGAGAAGTTAGGCGCCGAGGAGAAGGCGAGGGCTAACGGGGTCATCTCATATTGATTCCACGGAACCAAGAAGTGATATCTAAGTTTCTGAAGAATGGAATAGGCGAGAAGAGTTACTCGCACAAGTGGGAAGTTGGAAGAAAGAAAAAAAAACCTATTCGGGCCGATCCATCTGATATTCCGTTCTAAAATCGCCCTTAAATTGAATGCTTCGATGAAAATAAGCTTGGCCAAAAATGGACCCTACCATAGAAGCACAAACTGCCAGAGTACAATGACGACTTTAAAGAAAATTAAAAGAGGGAAAATATTGTCGTAATTCATAGGGGCTCCCTTTTCATTAGAGGTCTTGGACGGAAAATTTGATATTACCTGCAGTCAATTGTAATGTATTAAGAGATCCAGTTAAATCTTTGGAGGTCACCTGCTTCTGACCGCCTCATTGACAAAAAATATACTACTTCCATGGGAAAAATGAAAAGAAAGCAATAATTTTTATTATGGGACTTAAAACTAGAAACTTAGACTAACGTTCCCATAAATATTTATTTATGAATAGAACGTACATACAAACATTCACGCCTCATGAAGCTGCACTAAGCTGTTAATTTGCAAAAATATATACAAACAAAACTCACTACTATGGAAATTAAGGACAAAATAAACCGTGCCGTATTAGAAGAATAAGAAATAAAAAATAAGGAACTTTAACGAAGAAGTGGCTGGGGGTCAGTTGATAGAGTAAGAAAGGGAATTTCATAGATTGAAGCCCACTGAACGGAGTAGTGTTTAGGAAGAAAGACGTCGGACATACCAATGCGAGTTTGACGGGACCTTCGAAGGATCCGAATCTAAGGATTTTATACATAGAAAAAAGTGATTGGGAAGATATCCGATAGAAGAAGTCCAGGAACGGTATGAATACTTCAATCTGGTGTGTACATTAATCACATGAAACCCACTTGCGGTGAAGAAGGAGGAACATACAAATCAATTAGTATCCTGGTAGTATCGTCGTACCCAACTATCAAATTGGAGAATATTATGGGTGGACTCTAGGAGTTGACTGTACTTAAAGGGGAGAAAGGTCTGTCACGATCAAACTCAAAAAAGGTCGAAATATTTTCTTCGAATGTGAATCAACCGCTCAATGTAGACAAAACTTGGGATATCGAGGGGAAAAATTATAGAAAATGCCTTCAGTTGCTTAATACTTAATGCGAATGATCAAAGACGAAGGAAGTAGGAAAGGTACTAACGTACTGCGTGTCTGTCGAGTGTAAAACACCTACCTCATTGCACTCCAGTCCACCATCTTTAAAATCAAACGGTCCTCTATAAGAGTGTATTCGATGCTGAAGAATAGACCAAACACCTATAAAATATCACCTAGCGCAGCAGCTCAACATTTTTAGGAGGATCTTAGGAATTCTCAGGGTGGGGTTAGTAACCTCTGTTCTTTCTTTATATCGCTACAGTGTTTTCCACTAAATAGATTTAAATCTATGTCCTATCACGAGGCTTCCATTTTATATTTTAGACATATATATCTGATGATGTACTAGATGGCATTCCTTTCTGCCTAAGGACCCATGGAAACCGTACAAGAGGTCGAGTTCCGCTCGCGAGCTGATCAAAAGATTTAGCTCACTTTACTGAGCGAGCGATGAACCGGAGAGCTGTAGATGTTATATCCCCATCAGCCCGACCAACTCTTCAGGGATGACAGTAGAATTTTGAATTTTGACTTAAACTCAGTAACTTGGCAACTGACTTTACCATGTTCGCCCTGAACTCTCAGCGCTTTTCCTTCCAAACACTCCCCTGACTCAGCAGCGTTCGCCTGTTCAAGTTTCACGTTCCGTGATTCCACTCCAGTCCCACACTGATACAACAACCTTTTAATTTAAACAAACAACCTTTTTGATTAGCCCTGGTGCACACTGAAATGAGGAAACTTCGCAAATTTTGCGCATAGAAATATGGTTAAGATGTACTAGTGATTTGTGCGAGCGCGACCGGTGGGCAAAGAAAAAGAGCTGATTCATTTCACTGAGCAAATGGTTTTGATCCGATTCTTAAAAGGAGCGGGTTTTCAAATCGGTAGTCTCCATGTCCGCTCCCCACTTTAAATGATCAATGACATTTAGGAATTTTATCAATTTTCATCGCTTTGACGATGTTAGGTAATTAGAGAGAGAATAAAACACACACACACATAAAACCGAACACAGCCACATCTGCTGATTGTTTAATTCTAGCTATGCGATGTATTATTGATGTATGATTTATGTGTAAACGATTCCGCGTATGTTCATACTAACTAGAGTTTTGAGGGAAATTGAAACATAATATATCATTTTGATGAGTAAAAATCCATAAATTAAATTAATGGTAAGCGATTCCAATGCTGTTTGGCAATTTGGCAGTTTGTTTTATAAATACATTCTCTGTTACAAATGACTTCTAGTATTGTTCGCTACAGATTGATTGATGATCGGTCATGTCGAGTGTAAACCTTCAGACAATGTTTAAGCGTGATTTGCGGACCCGGAGATGAAAACAATGGTCAAACCAGACACAGACTGTCCGACGGTCATCATTGTCTATTGATCTCTTTTTGATTAATACAACTACGATGTACACGTTGGACGGGTTTCATTATCGTTTGTTCATCCTTGAAAACGAGATAGGATGAAATTCTATCTTTGGGAGAATTGATGACCTCATTAGGGCGTAGAGATGCGCAAAGCACACGAAGCTTTGTTTGAAATTACAAAAGGGTGTAGCTCGACTGAAATTGTGGCTTACTCTGTACACCCACCGATAATATTCGCGTCCATAACGTTTTGAAAAATGTTGGTTATAAATAAATTTTAGATCCTCGCCCAGTAAATGAAGCGTGCTCCCAGACTGGAAGGATTCCAGGTCCTTCTTGGACATTCTGTCTCTCCTTGGCGAGGATATATACCATCCCCTTATCTGTTATAAAAATTCCAAGCGGTCCACATTCCGTAGGAGCTGGAAATTCAAAACGATCTGACTAAGGACAACAACATTACTGAGATAACAATTGATTTATTTATATTTAAGGCCCTACTTTTATTTGGTTTTATTTTGTAAATTATCGAACATTTTTATCCGAACTAAAGAAAAACCTTTAACATCCGAGTTAAATTTCACCCCTCGACTGTCGTTAAACACATTTTTTTATACTTTGTCGTATCTCGATCTCAACGTTTGGGACTTCCTATCTTTTAAGAACCTGGTCATTAAGTTGCCTGTAAGTGATATTGGGTTCAATTAATCTAGGATTATCAAGGCAGGATGATCTAACACGGTCCACAAATGCAAACTACATGTTGACAATTACCCTTGAACACAAATTGTTTACTCTAGAATTACCCATTTGCTTTAATACACGGGATTGTCATTGCGTTTCTTTTAGTGACCGGTTGTTTAATTATATGTTGGAGTCATGAGGAACAGTAAAGAATGAAGTAGTTAAAAAAACAAAGCACATTTTTCATTTTTTTGCCGACGTTTCCACCTTTATTCCGGTCATCTAAAGATTTGTCTGCCACATTCGAAACACGTTTTGCTAATTGGATTGGAGCGTGGTATTTGTGATCTGTGTGTGTTGTCAAAATTAGACACCTTTTGTTTGATGCTGGAAGCAGATGTGCTTAATTGCCGTTAACGTAACTTTTAAATAGCCGCTTGTAACAAAACCCATAGAGGAAGTTCATGCTGGAACGAGTTTTAACAAATAACCGGAACGTATTTCCAACGATAAAAATATTTCAAATATGCAAGCACAGAACCTGGAATATAAACGTGAAAAGAAACTAGCCAATGCTTGTACTCAGTATGAGGGATGAGTTGGGAGAATGTCTCAGAACCATCTTTGAGCTGAGAGTTTCGCGACTGCATGTATGACGGATTAAGGTGGAACTTTTGGAACTGGGATCGGATCAGATCGTTTTATAATGAATCGCATTAGACTACTTGTCTGTTAAAGATTACATCCGCGCAATGCCATATAACTTGAAGGAACGCAATGCATGTCCACAGGTCAAAATTGGGTCTTTTTATCTCGTGAGTCTTGCGTTGTTGGTATTTGTTAATAAATCAATGGGCTTTATTTCTAATACACCTACTGCATTTTCAACATCACAAAATTAATACAATTTTTTTGAATACATTCGTTTTTTGTGAGAACATGAAGATTGTTTTTCAGAGCAAAATTTCGAGTAGATTGTGTTTTATACAAAAATGTCCAGTTAACAATAGATACATAGCTAAATTAAGGTAGAGTTAAAGAGATGTTGCTGTAGATAAAAGTAGGGAGAGATGAAAGACAAAAAGCGTGTGAGTGTGTGTGTGTGTGTGCGCGCGCGTGTGAGTGTGAGAGTGTGTGCGTATGTGCGTGTGCGTGCGTGTGTGTGTGTGTGTGTGTGTGTGTGTGTGTGTGCGCGTGTGCATGGAGGATAGAAAAAACGAGGAAGGAGGGAATAAGGAGCGTGAGAAAGACACAGATACAAAATCAATAATTATGTTTAATATAATAGTAGATTTGTCGTACAATTTTAACTGATTCTTGGCATTCATTTATCATTGATGATTTTCCTGCTAGTAGATTTGTAGTCACAGTGAGTTGTACTCCATTTTTTAGCATTGTGGCTTCCAGAACATGCCTGTACTAGAAATGTGGTCTAATGAAGACCGATGGTTCTAAAAGGGACGTTCCAGCTCGTTGGAAAGAAATTTGCGACGTCCCCTCGGCCCCGATGCCACATAATGCATTAGCGACATTTTTCTCAGTGGCAGGCTGCGGCTCGGATTTATAGCCAGCGGGTTATTCCTTTTGACAAAACTTCCCTCGTCCCCTCCTTGGAATATATATCTGACCTCCCCCTCCGACAAAACGGATTTCTGGGCTGAAATTGATTTGCTCGTGGATTTACCTGCAAGACCGTACCTGCTGGGTCCGTTTTCAGAGGTTGCTCCGATTGAAAAACAGTCTGGGGGAATGAGAGTTCGACAAACAAAAATCTGCCAGACAGAAAAAGTTTTTGTTTACTTTTTCATTACCACTTGACAATGCCTTTTCTGATCAATACTACCTTTTTCTGTTTACGTCTGTCTGAAGGAAAAAAGATTCGCGACACGGCGGTTTTGAGGATTGCTAACATCCGTTTGAACATTCTCTATTATAAAATATATTTATTTAAAAAAATCAATATAAATTCCATAATCCAATCTTAGCTTATTATTATTTAAGAGAAATATACATTAAATTATCTTTGAAAATAGTTAACACCTTTCAAATGGATTTAGAGGACATCTTTCGAAGGGTTGTCTGGGAAAAAGAAAAACTCCTGGCATGGCTGCAGGTTTAATTAAGTTTTTAATAAAACTTTTATTTTTAATGTGCCCCAGGTGGCGTTGATTTACCACTAGAAATGATTCGGACTTTTTTCCTTTCTAAAGTCCGCAACTTAAACGGCGCACAATCTAATCTGAAAGTCTCAGTCGTGAACACTTGTCACCTAGCGCTTTAAGAGTGTCGACCGAAATTTCTCCTAGGAGTATTTTTCTCCTCTTGGGAATCTCCCTTGAAACGTTGGGGGAAAATTGAGATTAAAGTGTGAGTTTAATCCCACGGCCTTGTCGGGGCAGATCCTCTTTTGCACGTTTTACAATTTCACGACATCCAGGGATTCACCTCACCTTTACAAATGAAACGGGGTGAGCCTGTTTTTACTTTTCAACTCATTTCAAAAGGATCTGATGAGAGTTTATTCAGCAGTCGCTGAAAAAGTTTCTTGGCTTGTTCTTCGAAAAACTTGCCAGCATAGATTACAAGTTCATTACTTATTGTTTGATTATAAAACATAATAATTTTGAGAAGTAGAATAGAAGGTGAAAAATTTGAATTATTTTACTGTATTTCTAAAACCTAGTCAGAATAGTATATTAAAATCGCCATATAATACGTGGAATAACTTTTCATATTTCCGCATTCAAACTCACGTCCTGATGATTTTTTAACATGGATCCAAATAAAATACAGCATACAAGAGAAACAACATAGACAGATTGATTGATTAATGTTTTAAGAGAGATGGAAGAAGGAAAAGAAAATATTTTCATGGGGAGAGAAAATAAGAGAGTGAAAGTGAGAGAGAGAGAGAGAGAGAGAGAGATACAACAAATAATTTTTTCGTCAATCATATACATTTTTTAAAAAATTATTGATATGGTTCAAGGATTTTTAACCTTAAGTCGTGGCAAAAAGGAAATTTCACATTACCATGATATCTGCTGTCAATATCATTATTATAATTAATTAAGATTTTTAGTTGGGATAAAAATGTCAATGGCACGAGCGGGGTTCGAACCCACGAACCACACCTTTTCCTGAAATTTTCCCTCCTTTTTGCCATTTTTCAAATGTCGTGTAGTGATGCCAAAAATGAAATGGCCACAGAGAGCTTTAGTGAAAAATGGCAAAAAGGAGGGAAAACTCCAAATGAGTGGTGGAGATAGGAAATTGATGTCCGAGTGGATCGAAGTCACGATAGCTCAAGTGGTAGAGGAGCGGCGTATCTAGCCGATGATCGTGGGTTCGAATCCCCCTCGTGCCATTGACTTTTTTATCTTAATTAAAATCCGGACCACAAAATTAGTGAATTATAATTATTGTAAATTGCCCATTTTATTTCACAACATTTCGCATTGCAAATGCGTCAATTAAAATGATTTTTTTTTTTATTTTTAGGCCATTCTATTTGAGGAAATTGCATTTCTAATCCAGACTAGGAATGTTTTACCCTCATGTCAACGTACACGCGATCCCTCTGACAGCTCCATCGCCATCTTATAACAATGCCGCTGATAAGCAAATTACTTTTTTTCATTTTAATTAAAGCAGTATAAAAAGACCCTGTCAGTTGAAATTAGATCACATTTTAACCTTTTTTCAAGGGAAAATCCGAACAACGGTACATTTTGTTTGTGCATCCGTCTTTCTTCCTACCCCGCAGCAATCTTCGCAGAGTTGTTATCGGGATCTGCATAAGTCAGAACAATTCTCCCGTGTGATTTCCAACCCGGCTGGAAAATTACTTCCACCCTCTATTGATTCTACTTTAAAACACGATAAATGGAAATTTCAATTTGAATGGAACAGGGAGGAAATTCAAATCAAACGGATATACAGGCGGTTCGTTTGGTAAATGTACTCAACGTAGATAATGTGTTTGAACTTTCCCGATAAACACGCTGATAGCATAATCACAGAACGATACAATTTATTTTTAGCCTGATTAATCATATTTGTCTATATAAATTATTACTGACATGCAAATGAGAAAAGATTCGATTTCTTTTCATAGAATTTTCCCCCTTGATTAAATCCAACAGACATTTCCCTAATGTTCTCGTTGTTGCTTAAAATGCGAGAGGATTTGAATCGAAAGGCTCCAGCTAATAGGTTAAGCAATCTCTGAGTATTAAAACGACTTCTAATTCTGTTGACAATGATGGATTAATTGATGTTTGTGTAGTTTTATTTTTGTGCTTGGATTTTTTAACTTTTCCCCATATTCAACCATATTTTCCCTCTTAGCTACGACCAACCAAAAGTCGTCTTGAAAAGAAAGAAGAAGTTTTTATCGTTCTGTCGAAACGTTTTGGAGTTTTTAAAATATTGTTTTTATACATACCTTCACGTTATATATTGTATGCACAACTGGATGTCATCATATGATCCTTCTTTGAAGGATACCTACCGAAGGAGGACAAAAGTAGCGACACCTTGACTGACCCAGAATAGCAACTTATTCTCTGTTATTGGTTGTCTAGAAACATTTAGTTACTCTTTCTAAACTAATATTAAGTTAAAACTCTTCAATAATTATAGCATTTATTAAGGTCAATCGCAGGCATCAGCTTTTATCTGAAATGAAATTTATTCTCTTTGAATAAAGATAAGGTAAATATAACCATAGATAACAAAAATGAAACCAGAAGTGGTTGTAGTGATTGACCCGAATTTCAACTGAAATCCGTACTGTGAAAGTTGATCAATAAACTGAATAGCTTTTCGTTTTTCTCTTCTTAGAAAAAAAAAACAAGTAATATATATATATATATATTTATATATATACTTCTTCACATCTTA
>CM077110.1:20015326-20029699 GCA_039619505.1 Cimex hemipterus | reverse complement strand
ATATATATATATATATATATATATATATATACTTTCTTATTTGCATAGTCTGATAGTCTGTTAATAAAGTGCATGAAGTGTTATGTTGACAATTAAATAGCTTGTTAATAATGTATGCGAATGTGTAGTTAGTTAACGTAAAGTATTAATAAAAATAATTAACCGTTTCTACAGTTTGCTAATTATGTAAGTAAGAGGCTAAGTGGACAATTAGATAGTTAGTTACATAAAAATAATGAAGGAGGTTAGTAGGTTGAGTTGTAGATGGTTAAATATTTGATTAGCGGGAAAAAATGCAACTCACAGACAGAACCACGATTCATTAGGAAACATTACAGCACTTTCATTGATGTTTTCTTCTAGACATTCGCTGCACCATATTCTCCTGAGTTGCTGGTGGCGGGCTGTAACTGCAGGTTGTCTCAAAGGGTCATACGATGCGAGGCCACCATCTTGTACTTATTTAGGATCCGGCGAACACTATGGAAAGGTTTGTCTTGTACCAATTATAATATTTCTGAACTCCCTCAGAGTTTTGTATTTTCTATTTTGTTTTTCCTCCTAACAGAACATATCGGTTAATTTAATTAAAATTAGTAGAAGAAGAATAAATTACAAATATTCCTAGTTAAATTTACGCTGTTGATAATAGTGGTTTTTATGATTGAGAATGGAAGTAAACTTAGAATGCTCTGATTCGCGCAAAAAGTATTAATTCGAATTTTTTGCAGCAGTTAAGGGTAGTTCGTTATTCCGTGCCCGGGACCGAAAGTTTCCGCAAGTCAAATACGATTGTTTAACATTTGGGATAATTCTCTCGGAAGGGGTGGCGGAAGCGATTAAATTAAATAGGGCCGCAACTGGGAGAAAATTCAAATTCCTCCTGGACCCACCCTTCCTATTGCTACTGGAATATTCCAGAGAAAACTGGTCAATAAGGACGTGGGGGGACAGACGAGGAATTCATAAAGCTGTCACATCCCGCCCGTTGAAACGTTGAGACATCTCATCCACCCCTTTCACGTATTTCTTTTGAAAATAACCTTCTCGACTTATTATTATTTATATTTTTAAATAACGCTTCCTTTGAGTGATATGTTTGCATAATACATTATAAATATAAATATTCATTTGTATTGCGACATTACGTCTGAGAAAACATAGATTATAAATTCCGCACGGCTGCAGCTAAATGCTATTTAATTAAAAATGTACATATCAAGACAGTACGTTATTAGGCGATGTGAACATATAGTTAGCTAAGTACGAAACATTAATTAATAATTTCTTTAATTTGTTAATGTTACACAATAACTTAGCTGGAAAATTGGAAAGTTGTTTGCTAAATGATAACATTAATTTAGTTAGCTTGATTGGTAAAGAGTTGCATAGATACTCATTGTTTACCTTTCATTTTAGTTATGTTGCATTTATTTTGACGTTTATCTATTAAATTTAACCTTTCTACAAGCAATGGCCAAATGCCTTAAGACAGTTAAGATTCACATTTATATTATTATAACTATAACCAATTTAGGTTTTGTAGAACTCAAGAGTTCTCGTTACTGTTCAAACCCCATCACAACAAATACGCTAAATTAAGGCACATTCCCACTTTCCGGTTTACTCTCTTCGTTCACGCTTATAAATACATTCACACAAAGTAAATTCACGCATTCAATATTCCTACATAACACATTTAATTGATTCGACAAAACTGTGGAGTACTCGATATTCTACGACAGGAAATCTTTATACACACATAACCGTTCACGCAACTAAATACTTTCACACAATTGGGTAGACACCGGGGTTTTGATTTTATTCGAAAGTAAATTTCTTAAGCCAGCGAAAAAAAAAAAAATAACACGTCCTACATTCTTATTGTTACCGTCGGACAATTTTTGAGGAACCCATTCTCTCAGCTTTCACGTCTTCCCAAGTCGAATAGGTTGGCGGGCTCCTAATACTTTTGAATCAAATCGAGTTTCATTATTTCCCCCAGTTTGTCTCGCTAAAGACCAAAGGTGGCCAACAGGTCATAGTTCATCTTCAAAACCCTCACTGAAGCAAGCATTTGAACCACTTTTGGCCGATGTGCTCTGTGCGAGAAAGAGCGACCCGACTCAATTGAGGGTAATCCCTCACTCTCTGAAACTCTAAATTTATCTAGATTTCGCTAAAACCGCGGTCAATCTACATCTCACATGTAACGGACAAAATGGGAAATTCAATATTTAAAATTTCCTTACACTTACCAGCCCACAATATTTGGTATGGCAATTACAATTTTATTGATGAATATATTCAAATAATTGATGGTACGGCGAGGTTTAAAATAAATTCTAATTCAACAAGGAATGAATTAATTAAATTTAAATTGTATACAAAACGAGATAAGTATAAAACAAAGAGAGATAATAGTATAATAGTACAATTGATAATAGTACAAGTATTAAAACAAATATAAAACAAGTTTATAATTATAATATTTAAAAACCAAAGAGAAAAAGGCGTAAAATTGTCAAAACGAGATAAAACAACTCACGGGTGAGATTTGCGAGCGGAGCGGCGAGTCACAAAACAACTGTTGAGAAATCGACACGCAAAATACAAACGGTCGCGAACAAAGTGCGGACTGACTCGTTTTTTAAAGTTTACGGGATGCGGGACTGCCTCCAGCACGTGCCTCCTCGTCAAGCGCGTCTCCAACAACAAACCCGTCACTTCACTGCCTTTTAGGTGCGCGACGTATAAATCACAAATTTCACCTCACAACTAATAATTACTAAGTGTATAAAACTGTAATAAATGTGTGATGTAGCGTACTTTGTTCTTCCTTTTTTGTTGGGCCCAACCCTGAATTCGAAAATCGTAAACAAGGTCCCAGAGGTTTTTTAACGATCGGGCCTGACTACAATAATTTCTTTTATTGATCAGGCACCATTTATATTTTATTCAAACCAAAATAAATATGACACCGATGTTTGTTGAATTTGAAATTTTAATTATAATTTATTTCACACAACTTTAATTTAAAGAATCCTTTTAACATATAATAAGCTTATCTCAAATCTACAAATTTTAATTTTAAAATGAAATTTAAATCTTGTTTTATAATTTTATAAAGAAACGTAAGAAATTATTATTATTATTAAAATTTTGACCACCAAATAAAAATAGCATTAAACTTTTAACACAATTTTTTAACATAAATATTATTTCTTCTGTTTTTCTTTATAAAAATAAATTTCCTTTTAAAAACTAAATTACAATTATTATTTTTGTTTTGACGTCAAAGTAATAAAATTTAACTCACATGAATAGTGTGCACACCCAATTTTTCTTTTTTTTACCAAAATAACTGTTTATCGACGGAAGCCAGAAAAGGAATTGAATTAGCACATAAAAAAGCATAGCCCTTTCTTGACCCCTACTCCTTGCACTATTAGAGTGTGTGGAGGGGCATGGCGGTTCATTTAAATCTGAATGTTACAAATGTAAATTAATTTTAAAAACAAAAATATACAATATATACAAATAATACTATGCGTGAACATGCTCATTTATAGTGTCACCTATAAATCCAAAATTTGCTTTGGCCACTCTAAAACCGAGCAATTCATACAATAAGCACGCATGAATTATGGGTTTTGAATCATTTAGTAAGAAAACGTTATGTAATTTACCATGAACTTTTGATTAATTTAGCTTTAAAAGAATAACAAATGATAAACTGCCTCTTAGCTGGTTACGTGGTAATAGACGAATTTGGATATAGTTTTATGCTTAGTTAATTGTCTATGTAAACTGTTCCTTAGTTAGAAAAATATCTATATCTGTTGAGAGTCTAGTGACGTATATAGACAGATATATTGCATTATAATTAGGCGGGAAGTTAATTATTTACATAGTTAATTAATTACCTGGTTTCTTGATCAACAGATAATTATAGTACAGTATAGGTTGTTGAATTATATTAGACCGTTGGTTAGTTAATAGTTGACTGGTCATATATTTGTTTATTAGCTATTTCTTTGATCCTTGAAAATGAAAGCAGATATTTAGTTTGCAAGTGGGTCCGTAGTTCGAAATGTAGTTAATTCGTTAGTTAAATAGTTAGGTGATTGAGAGGGTGTAACTAGGCAGGGTGAAGTAAAGGGACAGACAGATGAACTCAGTGGGTGAGTAAATGAGAGGTTTGGAAATGTGATTGAACGTTGTCGGACAAGCTGCCTTAACGATAATAATAGCCAAATTTAATCGAACGGTTGGATCTATCTTGTCTTTGATAAAGGAAACATTTCCGTTTCGATAAGAGTGATTTAATTTTTTTAATACAGTTGCGCGAAGACAATCAATACTAGGTGGAACGGCGTACAATTCTAACACCGTAAAGTGCTGTTTATTGTTTGATCATCATATCAAAGCTATTATGCAGTTGTAATTGTTTCTGACGGATTAATTCATTGGCGGCTAAACGTCCATGAAATACAATAATGGGAAAATCGGAATTTACAAATAGTTCATCGACTGCGGGCTAGCAGAGTGGATTTTCCATTCAATTCGTATGCAAATTGTCGCAAGGAGAGGATGAGGGCAGGATTCGAAATCGGCCGGGGTTATCAGAACGTAATGAATCGTAAGGGCTCATTTGCGAAGGGCCACTTCCAGATGTCGCCGTTGTCCTCATCTAACAGATGTTTTATAAAAAGAAAGAGCCACTCCCGATAGTACTGTCGCCCTTCCGACTGCTTGACAGTACAAAACGCGCTCATCCCCCATCTCTTCAACAATCTATTTGAAATATTTCAATTTTCCTTCTAATTTATGCCGCAGATGAGATTTTTCATTTTAAATTTGAATCGTTACGATGAATTAAATTAATATTGCCAAAAAGCGGGCGGGTTTGTTTAAATAAGGTTATAATAAAAAAGATGAAAAGCAGCCAATTCGTAAAATAAATACGTTTAATTAAAAATAACCATTGTTTTATATTCAAATTAACGGGAAAAGTAAATTTTGAAATTAGGGCAGGTCTGCCTTACCCTTTATTCCTCTTCTATTATCTGATGTAATTTCGGCAACTTATCACTCTAAAATTGTGATAATGAAGTCAACATTCAGATATCTTCAGAAATTGAAAAAACAACGAGAAATAAATTTGATGTGTTGGTAAAAAGGTTCCTCTTCCGTATTTTTTATTTGCCTTCTCTGTCTTTCCTGCATACTCGTTTCTAGTGAAAAATGCGGTGGTTATGCTACTTATTCGAGATGTAAACCCTACATTAGTTGTTGTAAACTTCCATTGCGAAAGCTGTGGATGCGCCTATTATTTCTATTTTTTATTTGTTTTTGTTATTATTATTTTTTTTTAAACAAAGGTAAGAAATAGCAGAGGTTATATCATTTCTCGGGACGTCGGTGTTTTTGTAAAAGCCCATTCGTAAGTATGTCGAGTTTGAATGCAGGGCCTCTGGATTCGAACCCGGGACCTTTACCTTACAGTGATGAGCGCCGTGTCAACGCCCAAACCGTTGCGGCTACCGACGCCCCTTGGATTATTAATAAATTTTATAGTTGATGGTGATTACTGATAGTGATTTAGCTGTAGCTGTTGTGCTTGATGACAATTCGAATTGTACCTTACGTGATGAACTGGGCGGTTTAGGATAGGTTCAAGAGGAACTTTGTCTTAGGTGTTAGGAGTACCGGGTAAATATCTTTGATTTTAGATGAGCCATTAAACCTTACTTCTTACTTTTAGGAGCCGAAAGATTCTTTTTTTTTTTTAAGAAGATTTTTGTATTTTCCCCAGTTTTTTCAGGCTAAAGTTGAGAACATCAAAGGTGTTCACGAGTTTTTCTACTTGTTCTACAGCAACATTGATCAGATGACGGTTGCGATTTCTTATATGTCAAGTAGGTTGATTCTGTTTTGAGTCTATTTAATTTGAGACAATTCCCAATGGCAGTTTGTGATCAACCTCCACACTATGAGTTTCCGCTGGAAAGGTGATCACGGATACGGTCAATTACTATTAATTGGCCTTATCCCTGATCACCTTTTCTACGTAAATTTAACTTGAAACTGCAGATTCTTTCCATATGTCGTTATTGATAAGATTTTCTGAAGCAATCCTGCCATGGAGACACGCATCTACCTTAACCGACCACGAGTCTAAACGCGTTCGGACTATCATTGTTGTAGTGAAAAACGATTTCGTTAATAGCAAAACAATTCGTCTTTGGGAAGAATGTTAATGAAACTGCTTTAAATTAATTTACTAAAACATTTAAAGGCTATCTAAGGTTAAGATTTTAAATCGAGCATCACCTCTGCCACTTTTCTATTCAAAATTTGAACCTTCTGACTACCGAAAAATGGACACCTTTTCTTGAAAGAAACCATCCATTAATTTAGTTAAATTTGGCAAAACATACAAGGTATGATACAAGAAGTAATACGACCAGTTTGGCGTCATATGAATTCTCACGTCTACTACATCCGCCCCATTGTACGAGCTTAAGACTTTCAAACAACTACATCTTTCCCAAAAGGAAAAATGATATTTCAAACATGATTCTAGAATCTAGAGAAACTTTGAAACAATGTAAGGTCATCAGCGTGGCTTAAAAAAGGGATATTCTACCTCTCATTACATATCGTAAACAAAACAAACTCTCTTGAAAGAAAACACCCATTCATCGTTAAGAACGTTGAGAAAAGAATGTAAAATATTTTATTCAGTCGACATATATCGACAATACGACCAGCAGTTCTTCAGCAACAGTGAGATGCGGTCTGGTGTGATGTAGGTTCCGCACCCGTCGCTCATTCACGCTATTGCCTACTCGAAGCAATGTTCAAATTTTCAAAAGGAAACCAATTTTATTTTTTAATAATAAATTTTAAGTTCTGTTAGCTCTGTCAACTTATAATCCGACCGCCGGCAGACAGTTGTAATCTATTATCGTAACATGGTTCCTATGATACATAGTTATGTTGTAGAAGATTAATTCATCTGTTTGCTTAATAAAGTACTTTGTTCATTCATTTATACTCCTATCTATCTTCTTTTGGGCTACCACTACCACTGAACAATGAATAGTTTTCTAAAAAGTAAACAATCGTTCATCACTGGTGATTTACAAAAAGAGTAAAATATTTCTATTTTCAGGCACCCACTCTACCGACTTTACTTTTCTATATTAACTTGTGAATATTACTTTATGAAAGGGCTTTTATGAAAAAGAGTAGAAGACGCCCGTAACCCCTACTTGACTGAAGGTAGTCGAGCTTCTACCACACACGCTATATTGCTCTAACCTTTCTCCTCTATACGACCACTACCAAAAAATGATCGATTTTCTTGAAAGAAAAACAATTCATTTTTAGGAACATTGTAAAAAACATTTTAGAATATTTCATACAGAAAACAAACAAGGAAGCACGGCCACATACCTTAAAATGAAATTCCAGGCATCTACCAAACCCGACTGACTGTCCTGCGTCTTCATTTTCAAACTGACACAAAATCCGAGCAAATAAAAAAATTCAATTAATTCCTAAGACGGTTGTAAACGTTAGGATATACTACTTAATTAATTAAAAATTAAAATGGTATCGCCACCATTGCATAAGATGGTATCGAACTAATCCCTTACCTACCCTCTTTACCCTGTTCCTTCACACCACCAATAATACAAAAATGGTCAAGGTTCTTGTAAGAAAACAACCATTTTTGGTTAAATAATATAGTATATTTCACTAATAATAAAAATAAAAATAATTTATTCACTAAACATACAAGGAAGATTACGACTACACGAGGTTTAAAATAGTATCAAGCATGCGTTGACATTGTGCTTTCGAACACAAATACTATCTTCGGATAAAAGAAAATTTTTTTACCCAGGATATTGTAAAACATAAAGTGAAGGACTTTCTTTAATAAAAAATTAATGAGTAGAACCACCTTAGCGTAAGACGGAATCAGTATTTTCCATACCCGCCCCATACAGCCGTACCAAAACTTTGTTCTTTCAGAATATTACTGTTGAATACAAAAAATATGCTATTTCTATTTATTTAGGGTGAAAAAAGATACAGACAATAATATTCAATAAACACTCAATCACATTATAAATGTTTAACTATTATCTTGAATGTGGAATTTTAAACTACATCTTCCGAGCAAAGAAATATTTTTAAAGCAAGATTGTGAAAGACGAACCGAAGCTGGAATAGAAAACTTTCATTGATGGAAATACATGTGGTAGCGCCACCTTGGCTAGAGTAGAATTACGAAATTGCCTACCATATTGTTATGTAGTATTATAAATTTAATATTTAAAAGTTTTTTTAGAAAGAATTCAATTTAGAACCAATAACACACAGTTGCTTGAGACGGACTGTCATGACTTGGAATGTTCAAATTATTACATCTACTAAAGGTGGCCATTCAAGATCGCTTCTAGCAGTCCAAACGGAGTGACGCTGTTCCAAAATACATCAATGGCAAAACTGAACTGGCGTGCCCAGCTGTGCCGAATTCGGCCGATCCAAATTCTCCATCGTGCCACTGCAAATATCGGCATGGCGCGTTCGTGAATGAGAAAACCTGGCGTGAACGGTGGAATATTGGAGCGCTGCCTTGTGAATGAGAAAACCAGCGTTTTTTGGCTCAGTCTCCGTCTTTTTGTCACTGAGGAAACATCTCCGTCGTACATTCTCAAAAAATCAAAAACGTTTATTTTTTATTGGTGATGGAATCCAATCTAGATTTAATAGTTAAGATGATTGGATCCATGCTTATGGAAAGTGGCGGACAACGATTACGACGATAGAAATAAAAGAAATTCTGTCCTCAACTAGTTGGTCGACGTTTTCAAAACAAAGGATACAATGCAACGAGAGATGCGGTATTGATCAGAAATCGTAGTAGAGAACTTAAGTTCTTTGTAGTTCATCCCAGTAGCGAGAAATCGTAATGTCGTTGCCAATCTTTCATGTAGAGTGATGATTTTTCTCATGGCCGTCTTTTTTTTAATCAACTGAGTAAATATAAATAAAACGTTAACTTTTTATTGTAAGGTTTTGGTTCAAATGAAACAAATATGTGGATCGAACTATCGAAGAAATAACTCATGTGGTAGAGCAGCGGCGTATTTATCCGAAGGCCAAGGATTCAGATCCCGCTCGTGGCACTAGCTTTTTCATTTCAACAAAAACCTTACAAAAAGATTAATAAATTGAATGAAGTAATTTGGTCAACAGAACACTAAATATAATGAATAAATAAGAAGTTTCATCATCTTCATAAATAATCAATCGATCCAATCAGCGGGTTCAGGGGTAAGATCTTTCATCAAATTGATGTGGGTATTACGGCTTCGGTTCAGGAGCCATTTCTTACACCATTTTCTTGTCGATTTTTTGCTTTTAATGTATAAATAAACAGAAGCGTAGCACAAGAGATCGTCATCCATTTTGAGAAGGTAATACACTGGTTGACGTTTGGAACGATTGGCTGTGGAGCGGTTGTGAATGCCCTCTCAAATTTCTGGCACTCCAAATGGAGCTGTACGGTTTGGCGCGGTTCTATTTGGAGTGATCGTCAATGGCCACTTTAAGCAAACGGGAAACGTATTTGTAAAAAATTGTAAAAAATGATTGTAAAATCAAGAATAAGGCGCCTACTTCTTTTCAATAAAAATTTAAACGGTATCGCCATCTTTGCTTTAGATGTAATCAAGCTTCTACTGCAATCTCCCTACAATTCAAACTTTCATCACCAAAATTATCTGTTTTCTTGAAAAAATTCAACTGTTCATTTAGACTTTTAGAACGTTTATAAGAATATAGTACGATATTTTGTGTCATAGGCTTTTTGTGGGCTTAAGATGGAATCGACCAAGTCCTGACTTGCTACTTTCAAACTACCAAATGCTCAGAGCAAAGAAAAACTTACATTTATAGAAAGATTGTAAAATCTAAGTTAGATCTTACAATCTATATAAAAATTTGTTGGGTCGCCTGGATTTACGGTGGGATTCAATCACACTCACCCAAGAAGATAAAACGAAAGTTGAAGGTTTTATTAAATAAACAGCCAATTATTATCGGTACATTGGATTAAGGGGAAATAGAACACAGCAGGCACAACCTCCTTTCTCCTTTGGTCTGTCATCTTTTCATACATTGTAAGATATAAACACTTAAGAATATGTATTTTTGGAAATTAGACCATTGTTTTATTATCTGCTATATTTTTGTGCTATTCAATCTGACAACAATGCCATGTTTTAGTTTGATATGGTATACTAAAAATAAATAATAAATTGTTTATACTTGTCGTAAACTATTTCTGCATTTTTGCATTCCGTCTCGATTTATTTTAACCATTTTTTCACGTCTACTTCAGCTTAACTGTGAGATTTATGGGAAGGTAATCCACTAAAATCTCCCTGGAAACCTAGCCGGTTGAACGGAGGAAGCCGACCCCCTAGCAAAATTTCCCGGTAGTAATTGCCGTTAATGTTCTAAGGTAATTTGGCAAATGAGTTATGTAAAAGGGGAGCCGGGGGTTCCCTCCGGTTTTCCTGGGCCCCTGTGATCCGGGATTACGAGATGCCCGCGCGGTCATGACGCGCATTAGGAAACTTCCCCTCCCGCGTTCACCCTTGGGATGGAACCCACCCCGCATAAGCTGTAACAGTTGATTCCTAAACATTAAACCAACCGTAGTTACGTATAATCTCTCAAGACGGTTTCTCATTACACCGGCCCCGGTGAATTGAGCTGGAACAACAAGGGCCAGATTTACTATCTCTTTCAGTTCGCATGCATAATTAATCCAACAAGAATTTAACGATTTAATGACGATGAATTCCCTTCTGTGGGCAAATAATCGGCCTGTTCCAATTCGCAGAAACAGTGATACCGTAGAGCACACCATGTAACAATCCCTATAACGACATTACATAACTTGAAGAGTATTTAATATATAAAACAATACTCGACTTCTCAAGTTTTTTAGACCATAAATGAAAAAATAAGTTTAAAGGAAAAAATTGCATATAAATTAATAGCAGTCAATGGATGACTAGCTTATTTTCCCTGCTGAATAGTAAGATTGTATGCATTTTTTACTTTATTTATGATCGTGTTCAAACTCCGTCTTACCCTGAAATATACTACTAGCCGATATTCTTATTACTTATACTATATTTATTATAAGTTAGTTTGGTCAACTATGGCAGTGTCAAACGCGTAAGGCCTACGAGCCTTTTACATAGGGAAAGAAAATACAATTTTTTTCGATTTTTTTGTTGCGTTTTTCATGAAAAATAGTAGAAAAACGTGCCTTCGAACCTTTTACACTGAAAAAGACAATACATTTTTTCTCAATTTTTTCGGTTCTTTTGCTTTTTATTTTTCGTTTTTCATGAAAAATACGTAAAAAAGTGCCTATCAGCACTTTACATCGAAAAATACAATAATTTTTTAGATATTTTTGCGTTTTTCTTGAACAAAAAAGTACGGGTTCTACGAAAAGACAATACACCAGTAATGTTTGAAGTAATAAATTCACCCCGTGAAGCCCCTGTGAATCTGATCTGCTCTCCGAGGGTGGACTAGGAATATCGACGCTAAAGACATGTGATCTTCGAAGAACATTACGCCCGGCAGCCAAGCCTAATTTACATATTACACTCATATTTTCCGCCTCTTCGAAAATTGCATGAAAGTAAGGATCATCACCGTAAAAATTTTTTCCGTTCTTCCTCCAACATCGGGATAGAAGGTCGGTCGAATGGATGTGGATATATACTTTCTTTTCTATACCGACTTCCTTCCCCACCCGTTCAAAATCCAACATACATAAACATAAAACAGCAATATCACTGGCACTTTCATCACGACAAGCAAGAATGGCACAATTACACACAAGACAAACACTACTTTGATTCATGCAAAAAAAATGTATTTTGGATTTATAAATTCACGTTTTTCACATCCTACATGCATTTTTTAAATGTAAACAATGTTTGTAAATCCAAGGCACTGCAGATGATCTCAATATAGGTCGAAACGTTGGCACGATATAGAAAACGTTTTTCAGAAACCTACATCCCTCCAGACCGCATCTCAAGATTTCTGAATAATTGTTGATTAACGGTCAATAAACGGTAAAGATTTATTCGTTACGAAGGGAGACCAGAGTAGTACCTCATCCACCCCAATCTAGCTTAATTTAATTGTAGGGCGGTGGAGGAATATCAAGTACTCCACCGACCAAACGGAATGAGTGTACTGTATGGATGTATTTAAGTGTATGGACGTATTTATTTGTACGAATGATGTGTCTGAATGGGTATAGAATATAGACGAAGTGTGGGGCTGAAATAACCAAGATGTCGGAAGCCCCAGCAAAAGATATATATATATATATATATATATATATAAAATATATATGTATATAAAATATATATGTATAAATAAAATACACGCTAAATCAACACACATTAGGTCGATCGAACTGCAATATGTATAAAGGATGAGCATCACGACAGATATTTTTATATTTGAGATTTATAAAGACTGACGAAAATAAAGCTCGGGGTGTGATTTACGCAAAAGTCCTTCCAAACAGTTCAATGTTTCAGTTAAATTTTTTTTAAAGTTTTAGAGAACACCGGGAGAAACATACTGACTTTTCATGAGGTAGCGCATTGAACTGATTGCCTCTTAAACCTTCAGAACAATGTTAAGCACCTTTTAAGCAAAACACAAAAAGATTTTTCCTTAAGACTACCCTGCAGATAATTATAAAATAAACTGAAAAAAATCGTTTATTCCAATAACTCGACACCTATATTACACCAATAATAATTGCAAGATTACAGTGGACTAATCATTTCAAGAAGAACGTCTCATTATCAAAGTTTCCAATCAACAACAATAGTCTTTTTTGATCATCCAAGAGGTTATCTCATTAAAATTGAAGTATCAAGGATTCAACTCGGTGTACCGTTCAATCTTATGCTACGGTTGCCAGGCATATTGTTACCAAAAATTGATTCAATAGGATAAGTTCCAAGGTATTTTGTCCGTAAATTATTTGCATTAAGCGGGGAACACGCTTACTCGACGCAACGCCTTTTATCGTTTTAGTAGGTTGTGCAGGCGCACGACACGTACAGTCACACAGCGTTATCACAAATGAGCATCACAATCGCAACGCTCACTCTACTCATTCCAACCCCATATAAAATAATTTACCTAGAAACATCGCCCGATATACTTTCATGTATGCACAATGGTTATATCTATACCATACGTTCTCCCTAACAATCCCTACCGTTGATAACCTTGATAAATGACCAGACCTCTTTTCAGCTTTGTTATCTGCAATAAAAGAGTTGGATAGAACAGAATGCTTGCGCTATGCTCAAACCTCAATTAATTTCCCGTTGTTTAAAGGCCTATCTTGTTCATATATTTTATATAATGTAAAAGAACAAAATTTTATCGGTCTTGATCTATCTGGGCTTCTAAAACTTCGTTCTCCATTTGAACTCTGCTCTTTCGATTGGAAAATGGATGGGATCAGTTCTCTTTGGAACTCGCGGTCAATCGAAACTGTTCTTCACTCCTAGCTGAGTGTTCGATTTCAGAAGACATTCGTTTATTACACCTCGGGTCATTCAATCCCTCCAGAGTCCAAATAATGGAGCTGTTCATTCTTGCAGATCTCTGGACTCTCATACGTTACGATCACCACCCTTGGAAGTATAAATTCCAATTAGTCTAGGAATTTTATTTTCATTGGTTGTAAACCTTTCTTTTCTTAAATAGCTATTCAATTAATGTGTGTTTCTTAGAGAGCGGTTGATGATTTTTAATTTCTAAGGAGTGGAAAAAAATGAAGAAGTTTAGAAAAACACCTTGTTTATGCCAGCGTTTTGATTTTTATTCGGGTCTTCTTCAGAGGATAAAGTGTGGTGCTATTCTTGAGGTGTCATATAAGGTACGAAAGGTCAGATTTTGTCTTGTAGATTTCATTTTAATATCATTGGATATTTATTTAATACAACCTTCGACTTTCATTTTGTATCCTTCCACCTAATTATCAATTAATATTTATGTAAGGTGCTGGTTGAAATTAAAAAGTTAGTACCACGATCGGGATACGAACCCACAACCTTCGTCTCAATACGCCGCTGGTCTAACCACTTGAGCTACCGTAACTTGGATCCAATCGGACACCAACTCCCCATCCTAAACTACCTTCCGATTTTGGATTGATTGCGGAGTTGGTGTCCGACATATATATATATATATATATATATATATATATATATATAT
>CM077110.1:19987500-20000326 GCA_039619505.1 Cimex hemipterus | reverse complement strand
TGATTAAAGAACATTGCTTTAAAGTAACTAGTTTCTTTTTTTTTTTTTTTTTTTTGTTTAATACCAAAATCCTGCATTATTTTCCGGACAACCCAATAATTGAAAAGAGACGGATAATTTTATACCCATTTTGAAGTAGACATTGAAACTTCGTTGTCTTCTTATATTACTGGGTTCTACTCTTATTTATTTATCAAGTTACAAAGTATCCCTATGTATATAAATGAGCTGTGCGAGCTTTAAAACATATATGTGTTACGTGGTTGTTAATTGTTATGTGAACGAATTGACAAATATTCAACTATTCTTCGTTTAATTCTCAGTTTTTTAATTGAAATTTATTATTGGCAGTAATTGGAAAAAGTTTTACAGTCCGTTATTTCTTTCATATTCATACAATCAACCTTTACTTTTGGCCCGGGCCAGCGTTAGCAACCAACATTCAAAACATACCCAATGAATTTTTGCTTAAGATAAATTTGGTGAGCCTGAGAGGTGAGCTTTGAAGAAAGTTCATTTGTTTCTCGGAGTGAACGGTTTTGATCGAATTCTTAACAATAGCTGTTTTTCGCATCTGCCTCACATGGTTGCACTCATCCTAGTAAAAATTGCCGATGTTGGCTGGCAACAATTGCTCACCTATCAGACCTTGCTTCTTCCGATATTTCGTCGTTCCGCATCCTAGACAACCCGGAAATTATCGGGAGTTTTAACCTCAAATATTTATTATTATTGTAAACGTTTAGTTATATTACCGTTGTAAAATTGTAGTGTTTAATGTGAATAAATATTGCTTAAGCCGCCTGTATTCAGGTATGGTCGGGTCGAATCGGAACATAAGAGTTCACATATCGAGAGTGAAGATGAGACTGTTGATAGATGGATCTCGACTGTTAGAACAGTCACCCTCGCTCGATTAAGAACAGGCCATTCGAGGTTGACATACGACACATAGATTTGGACCACGTCCGGCATACTTGTTCGGTGCCGAGAAATATTCCCGCCAAGTTGAAGGGAATTCCATGGCTCCAACCAAAAAGCCTTTATGATTGCGACCCCATATGAGAATTGTGATTCAGCACGAAGAGAGTATCTTGGTACTCTGTTCCGGTTCTTGGAGATTGATTTCATTACAGCATAGATACTTTTGTATTCCCTAGTGTTTGTTAAAAGTGCATATATTTATTAGCGTGAACCGGTAGAATATTTAATACCCCACTGACCCTCAATTTTGTTACTTTTACAATCGGTCTAAACGACGATGACGGAATACACTCTGAGGGGACAGTAAATAAATAAATACGAATGCATTTAAGAATGATTGAGAATGTGAATGTATTTAGAAACTGACTGTATTTTGGGTTGAAATGACCTAGATGTTAATTGTCCCCGGAGTCCAACCTTGGTTGCTGTACATATAAAATCAAGTCAAAGCAGGCCAATACCCGAGTACAGAGGCCTGCCGGTATTTTATTGTAAATTACAAAAGTTGAATTGTCTGTGAATTCGAAAAGTGATAGTTGTGTATGTGTGCTCGTGCATGTGGTTTTATAAATCAGTTTGGAAACCAAAAAGTAAAATTTTATGGATTACAATATTGATCTCGATAGAAGATGTAAAACAAAGGATATAAAAAAATACTTTTACAAACCAATCATTTTCCCTTTCGTTTAAACTTAACAGCCAACTCACCTGGAACAAAATAATAAAATATTTTATAACGATGTATCATAGAGGAATGTGTACAAGCATGTTGGCTTTATTTTATTTTTGAATTGACATTGTAAAATGTTTTCAAATTTTTTGTTCATAAGCGTCTGTATTTCATTGTCATTGGGAGTTTAAAAAATCGCAAGCCTATTGGAAAATAATATTGATTATTTGCTTTTCTCAAGAAATTGGTATTGTTATTGATTAATTTATATTTTCTGGCAAAAAATCGAGCAATGCTCTTCGTATGTTTATATTTTTTGATTATTTTTCCTTGTCCCAATGTGTAAAAAAATCTCGATAAGAGATGCTTTGTTGCCGAGATGATCTAGAACGCCTATATGGCTGCTCCTGGACCGTGTAGATAATTTGTTAAATGATTCGTGTTTATTCCGCCCTCGAGTCGGTTCGGGTTTAATTGCAATTAAAAAAGGACGGTACTCAATTACCGAGGTAGGGCGGGATCATTTTTATCAATTTAATGGGACGGATTTTACATCGGTACGAGATAACAAGGCGTTTGCAATTTTTTACCCTTTTCGTTCCATTTAGACAGAATGTAATGTAGTGTTAATAATGTTGAAAGTGTAATAACGTTCTAGATAAGATTAGAACATACAATATATAGCACAGAAGAACGGAAATGCTTTGGTGCGTGTGAGTATTGGGTACAAGTGCAATACCAGATCCAGAAGCCTGAACAGACACATTTACACTAGATATGAATATAGAAAATCTTGGCGATGACAGAAAAGGGCGAGCATCGACGGACCACACTCTACCATCTATAGGCTGTTGTTTACGCCGATCGGGTTGTGCCGACTCCCTATTTAACCACTTGTACCTGTCCCCCTTGAAAGTAGCATAAACATGCTGTCCGTCCGTCCGTTTCACGAGGGGATATCCGGATTATGACCGGAAGTTAAACTCGGATGATGGAGCATTTCCCGGAAGGCGATCCATCATATAAAGTGACAAGGGTTGCCAGGGGCGGTACACAAAATAACGCAGGGCGTTCTGCCTAAGCCGTTTCTCCAGGCCCCGACAAAGCCAGATCCTCGGCTTTCCCAGTTATTTATGCAATACCCGTGAGACAACTGGGGGGAGCGGTTTCAATGGGATGCTCGTTTAATAACTTTTTGGAGCGGAATCAACCGCTCGAAGCGGTTTGAATAAAATTTATGACATCCGGTCCGCTTAGCCTAGCTGATGTTTATTTAAGCATATACCCGTGAGACATCCGCGGAACGGTTTCAATGGGATGCCAATTTGAATGCATTTGTCGCAGAAACCACCCCCTTCGAGCGGCTCGAACACATTTTCTCGATTCAGTTTCGATTATGTTTATTTACATAAAACACTTTTATTGATTCATGAGAAGTTGTGAGATTTTTTCTAGGGTTGTACTGGGTGTTGTACCTAGAATATCATAATCAACCAAGTGTCTTTGTGATCCAACGTCAATACACTATAAATATCATTAATGAATGAAAATATACAATCGGACAAAATTCCGCATCACCTAAATTATATATGTTTCGACCAATAGAAATAAGTGGACCTAAGTGTTGGGTCTGTTTTATTTTTTCTTCCAGTAAGCCTTGGAAAGAAAAATGAAGAGGCAGATAGTGAATGAGAGAGAGAGGGAGAGAGAGAGAGAGAGAGAGAGAGAGAGGAGAGAGAGAGTGATTAGGAAAGAGGGTGGATGTGAGGAGAGTGGAATAGAAGAAAAGACAACTAAATCGACAAAACCAAACAACAGATTTTTTCATTATAGAAGCCCAACGAGCTAGATAGAGTGGCTGATGAAATCTAAACGAATCAACAAGTAAAACACATTAAACTGGAGGATAGGGATAAGAATAAAAAGGCTTTCTGCACCTCGGCCCATATACACCCAACTGGGCTACTCAATTTTATTTATAACTGATAGGCACGCTTAAGCTTGTTATTAAACCTTAATAGGGTTACCAGCGGCTCATTGGTTAGGATTTTGCTTGCGGCATTTCATAGCGTCTTAGTTCTCCTATAGACCTTCGCAAAAGCATAGCGTGAGTTTCTTCGTTTTGGCAAAATCCCCGTATCATTTCTTCTGGTAGCACACCTACCAGGCACATAGTATGAGAGAGAGAGCGGGGGGGGTAGTTGATGATGACAGAGAAATGATAAATTCAGAAAAAGTTAAAAATATTAACGAAGACATAGGGAGTGAGAGGATCATTGGTGTACATGTGTGTCTACAAGATACTACTATCAGGTAGTTGGAACGGCTGGAAATTTGTGCAACTAGCTTTTATGCAATCTTGCGTAATTAAATTTTCCGGCTTAGTCAAGCTTAATTAAAATGCTAATCGAACTTATTGCGGAACTCTCATCAATCGGTTCTGCTTACATTAGCGGATTTTTATCTAAGTAGATTAACCAAAGAGATTTGAGGTTTAACTTGTAAAATTTAGCCGGATTATGTTTATATGACAATTTATTATTAGGTCAATACTGCAGCAGAACTTTATGAATATATTGCGCGAGAGGAAGACAGTAAAGTTGAAGAGAATATTTTGTCGCTGATTGATTTATGTTTCAAATTAATAAAAAGCATAGCATTTTTCTTTGGTTCTTACAAATATTCTATTAGTTTAAGTAAAGTGAACTGAGAAAAGGAATCGTATATTTATGCATGTACTCTCAACCTCTCGGTGCCCGCAGATTTATATCTTGTTCGCTACCCTTTCCAACAAGGCCTTCATTCTAAAAAGCACTTTTCCCAGTAATGGACTCACCCCCTTGGGGTTGGGGGTGGCCCCATTAATGTAAAACAGCAAAATAAAAACTTTTGTCGACTCCATTTTAATTTTTCTGCGCAGGCAAGACGAAAAAGCTTCCCATCCCGTTCTTCCGGTGGCATGCCTCTGGCAACCCGAGGGTGTAAATACATTTCAACAATGTTTCAAACCCCCGACAAAAGAGACTGGCTCAGTGGAAACGCGCTCTTATTTGCATTTGACAGATTTGTTTTTACATGCATTAGCGTTTTAGCGTATTTTTTCATGCGCTCGTCAGGTTTTCACCCCTCAGATTTTTTTGTTAAAACCCCAGGGGGTTTTTGTGAGGCGTATAAAAGAAAATAACGTTACTCTCGACTACATTTGCTATCTACAACACAAAATTGAATATATTTTGCATATATATTTCCTCTTCATATCTGCATAAATAACAGCTTTTTTAAATCGACAAACAACTAAAACATCAAAGTTTCCCTAAAAATAAGCAAAGTCGGGGGTGATGAAATAAGAAGTAGGTGTGAATATACAAAAATTTATATTATAAACTTATAAAATATGATCTATGCATTCTGTCGAAGGCAGCTCGATAAACATAAAAAAATTCAAAATATATCTTTCTTAGAGAGACATATTAATGCCCTCTTATTCAAATATTAATTCGTCCTTTTATTTTTATGCTGGAAGATGGCGACCTAGTCCTAGTCAACAGTTGGGTACATAGTCAAAGCCACATACACTAGACAAACAGTCTTGTGTTTAACATTAGCAAAACCGTGTAACATCCTTTTCGAAGATGCGGAAGATTTTATAAACGAGATAATATAATTTAAAACAATTAGGCTCTTTAGTACTTCTTCTCTAGTTAGGAAGAGTTTGTAAATGTTGCTTCTATAATGTTCAATAGATTAAAATAATAGTATAATTATAATTCTGCGATTAAGTATTGGCAGCATGCAAATCAGAATGATTCGATGAGAAAACTACTTTAGACGATGTGTAAAAGCACTATACAATACATATCCGACATTTGGGTCTGTTTTGGGCATATTGGTCTAGGGCGAAATCACTAATCCTACCATGGGAAAAACATTTTCTAGTTAATGACCCTATTTAGTTAATAAGATTAAATACTGGTCTTTCTAAAGTATTATATGCAAAATCTCAAATAAATGTGGGATCAATTAATTTGACTTTGATCTGGCCTCAAGAACTTCGTACATACTGATTATGATAAGTAGAACAGAAGAAGTATAGAATATTTTTATTGTATTTTAGCATTCTATAAATGAATATACAAGAGATGCACATTTTGTTTTCTCATATAGTTTAACGTAATTACAATACTTTGTCTATGTCAAAAATAAATACATTAGAATATCATATATACAGTGCAACACAATAGTATACATAATTTTCAACTTAAAAATAATTATTAACATCTGCTCACTACAACTAAACAATTTTACATTGATATAGATACCTATCATTAACATAGAACATATTATCGATATATAGAACCTTTGGCAGACTGCATCATTCATCCAATACAAAGGCTCTTAACTTCAATGCACCCAACATAAAAAAAATAAATCATTTATTTTGTCTTTATCCCAGATTCCATTTAGCAACCATATTAATTTTTCGTCACTAGTATGCAGTTGAGATGCAATCATTAAATAATTCTGTAAATATTTTATTCTTAAAGACAAATATATTGGGCTCTCCCATATTATGTGTGCCAAAGTTTCGTTGACCTTGAAATTGCAGATTGTGCATAATTGAGTGCAGTCAATGGAGAAAGTAATGCCATTATAAAACAGTCTAATTGCTGCGGTACCCGATAGCCTTAGTTGTACTATAATTCTCTGCTTGGCCATGGAAACATTTTGAAGTAAGTAGTTTTCGCATAAACAAAGAGAGGAAATTAGGAGGAAGCCTGAAGAGGGGGTTAAAAACGGAGCCAATGCATCGGTCGATGTTAATTGAGTAGGGATTATTCTCCCAACGCTCTATAATGTCTCTTTTGTGCTTCTCCACCACACTTACATCACGGAAAAAAAGCGAGGGTTCATAACCCAAACGAGCCAATATACCATGCAAATGAACAAGCCAGTTACCATTGCAATATTCCTTACGAGGTGATGAGAAGTTCGTTGTGGACAAAACAGATTCAAACGATCTCTTCAGAAGGGAATTTTATCTGAAGCTAACACTTTACTTAGCCAGTTTATGACCCTAGTCAAAATTTTTGTGCTAGTAGATTCAAGACCAAATTCAATTCTATACAATACATATCCGACATTTGGGTCTGTTTTGGGCATATTGGTCTAGGGCGAAATCACTAATCCTACCATGGGAAAAACATTTTCTAGTTAATGACCCTATTTAGTTAATAAGATTAAATACTGGTCTTTCTAAAGTATTATATGCAAAATCTCAAATAAATGTGGGATCAATTAATTTGACTATGATCTGGCCTCAAGAACTTCTTACATACTGATTATGATAAGTACCTAGATACTACAATCCCATCAAATATAACAATTTTACTACATTGAATCAGACAGATTGGACTATCTTCCATCGCCTTTCTTCTCAAGTCCGAATTCCAGGAAAAACTAATTTTAAAACGTTTAATACCACCAACATACACAATAGAAAAACGTATATCCTGTATCAAGGTATAGATAAATGTTCCACTAGTAAATTTTTTAATTCATAGCGAAATAGTTAATTCAGACAAAAATTATTACTATTCAATGAAAATGTCAACTTACTGTCGTGTCGAGCTTTGCAATTTATTCATCAAACAGAACTGTTCATAGATCGTTTCCTTCTGAACCGGTGAGCGAGTAAAGTCTCAAGGGAGAGGATAAGCCATACAAGTGTGACTCAGAGGTCGAGTAACCAAGCGCAACTGACAGCCGGAGCATAAACACAGAGATGTTGCACACATTTGTCTGAATTCAATAAAGTCCACGTATAGAGTTAGTTTTCTTCCGAGTGTTTCACAAGGTCTTTCACTGTCTTAAAAATTGATTAAGTTTTCAATTTAATGAATAAGGATGTTGATGGAAGGGTCTCAACTCTGCGAATTGAACCGCCGGTATAATTTATAGCGGCCTGAGCTTTTAAACCCCATGAGGCCCGTAGTATTTCATGGCCTTCAATGTATTTAAACAGGCAGGGCTCTAATTTGGAAGTGTAATTAGGTCGTGTTAATTAAATGTTTCTGGTAAATGGTATTTTAAAAAAATTACTCCGTCGGGGGCGGAATAACTGTCATTAATTACTTTGGCTTATCTCCGCGTCGGCAAAAGGGTGCGTGTTGCCCCCTCGCCATCCACTAATTCGACAGCGAGCTCTAACGTCTTAGCGGGACAATAGGGATATTTAATCTCTTTGGAAAATTATGCTAATTGTATGCTCATGTGAGAAATTTTCAACATTGAAGAGAATTTACTAGGGGAAATTTAAAAAAGTTTTTTACTCAAACTTTCCATAATGCAACATTGATCAATATCATACGCTGAAAAAAATCAAAATATATGACTCATTTTCGACTAAAACAAGTTTTTGTCTTACAACCGTTCAATCAGTTGTAGAAATTAATAAGAAAATATATTTAATTTCTTTTGCAAATAAAATAATGTGGTAACTACATAAGAAAATTAGAAAGGATAATTAACTTAATTTGTTGGATTTTTTAAAACTGATTCTCTGAAGTTGTCCAATAAGTTACTGGCCTTTTTTGTTCGTATCACTGCTGTTTGGGTTATCCAGAAAATGTCCTACGTTGTACGATAAAAGATGTTCAGAAAATTAAGATTATCTGAATTGTATGTTTCAAAAATTGCTTATCTGTCATGCCATGCTAAATTGTTTTTAAATCGAAAAAATTTTTAGTTTATCTGGGAAGATGAATTTGAGTTTACGGAATATTCAATTTTTAAAACATTAAATAAAATTAAAATAACTAGCAAAATATTATATATCTATGAATTCAGAACACTCAACAAACATGTGGTATTCGTTTGGGTTCCTAGTCTTGTCGGCATTTCTGCAAATGAAAAAGCTGATCAACAGGCAAGAAACGCAGCAAACCATCCACAAAGAGAAGATCAATTTCTTCTCCGTCCAGATGATATAGTCGCTTGTGTTAAAAACATTAACAAACGAAAGTGGGCGGCAAGATGGAATGCCTGTAGAGATAGTATGAAAGAAATTAAGCCAGCTGTACATAAATGGCCAACTGAAGAACTTGAGAGAAAAGCACTTGTTATTATCTCTAGATTGCGAATAGGTCATATCAGGTTAATTCATACGTTTAATAGGCAACAACCTTCCAACTTGTCCTCGATGTACGCCAAGTCGCGAACGCATAATTTTGACAGTAAAACATATTTTGGTCGACTCCCCCACTTTACAACCGTTTAGGCAAAGGCTCAACCTTTCGAGAGATTTACAGGAGTTACTCAGTCCCCAGTGTTTCTTTCGTGGAGCGCTTTTCAGTTTTCTCAAATTTATTGGAACTTACAATGAAATCTAGGCCTTCTCCCTGATTATTTTACCATTGAATGCCTGCATAAGAGTTGTGAGTGGATTTCTTTTTCGAGAAGTTTTTGATGCTGACGGAGCGGAAAAATAAAATAAAATGGAAGGCAATAAAAATTGTTGGGTAATGCACTGCAATGCCCAATATCGCAATTTAAATAAGAAAAATAGCTCCTTCAAAAAAAATAATGTTATTGTGTTTTGTTTCTCATTATTGTTATGTAGAATTAGTTATCATACTTGAATGGAAGAATAAAAGTCTAAAGATGAGCCTATAATCACGCTGAGACTGTTGATAGTCTGACTCCATTATTAGTATTATTATTATTATTAGCCAAACAAGCTTATGGGGACATTTTAAATTATGAAAAAAACTTAAAACTAGCAAAATATCCAAATATGTAACATACATGATACTAGGGAACATAAGAGAAACCTAATTTTAGAATTATTTCCTCTGGTGATAAAACTATATAAATCAAAAAAGAACAACACTGAAGCTTACATTACATTGTCAATTCCTTATTAGAAATTTAATTTATTTTAACAGCTTGTTTATGCTTATGTAAATATGATTTTAACAACTTCAATGGTATGGGGAGGGGGTATTTCTGATGGAACTGGGATCACCGATTGTATTTAAAATTTGTTTCTTCCTAAAAGAAATAATATTTTCACTTTTCGTCAAAATATTAATTGGCAGGTAGCCATAACATGGGTCCGGCAGATATGGAAACAATTTCTAACCAAGCGTCAGAATTTTGCCTTGCAAATGAGTGGACTTTTTCTAAAAATTAAATCCATCTTCTATAATATAATCCTCTTTAAAAATCCTTAAGAATCTTCTAGACTTTCCACAAGCATGACGGGAACAATTATCCCATCGATCTATGCGTTTAAAACTATAATTTAAATGTATAATTTAAACCTCATGGTCAATACGATCAAAGCCTTTGTGTTGTATACGTTAAGTCCATTATATTTAGTGGTCTATTGACCAAATACTTCTCCATTTGGGACCAAAATCCCGCTCAAGACGCCAACTTTTTCATTTCAATCAACACCTTACGTTAAAACATATGTTAAGGTTGATGATGGGAGTTGTTCTGCGGGTCACGAGCTCATGCTAAATCAGTTGACGACGAACGACAATAATTGATCGTATGCCGGTTCAAAATGATGTTACCAAATACAGCAATTCAAAAATTGTATTGATAGCATTAATCTTTAAACTGCAATCGGCGATAAATTTATTAACGGATATTTTGGACCTACCCTCGTTCTATAAATAGATATTTTATTCGAGCTGTCAGAGAATCGATTCGAGATTATAGAACCTTAGAACGGGTAACACCATCAGTTTCCTGTCACATCAATTATCATCATCTATCACGCCTTTTTCTATTGCGAAATTTAGCCGATAAGTTTTAACTGTATTTCATATATACTGTTGAAATCGTTTTTAAAAACGATTGTACAGAAAGAAAGTTGTATTGTTTTTTCGACGTCTTAACAAACTTTTACACATCAATTCACGCCAATCAACAAAGTTTCGTAACAAAATTTGAAAAAAAAGTTTATGTAAAAAAAATCGTGGATGGACTGTTTTATGCTCAAATTTAATATAAGTTTATTATAGGCTTTATTTCACCTGTGTTTTGAAACTCAAGGGAAGGTTTAAAATCTTAACAACTTTAACAGCCTCTGTTCTGTTCTTTATTGCATTCCCATTGGGGATCTCTGTTTAAATTTACAGATCCAGATAGCTTTAAATTATTATGTACACTCTAAATCAGGGTTTACTTAAACTTCCATTTTCAGCTTCAAAACAAAATAATTCCAGAATTTTCCTATCCTGTTACGAACAGAAAAAATATGATATTAAAACACGTGCCGTCACAAAAGCCGAACGTGTATATACACCAATAGTAACACATAATACTCTTTGGTAATATTGTAAACGTAATATTTGTACCACATATTTGATGTGAGTTTTGACAATGTAAACAACGAAGAGATATAATTCAAAAGGGATTTCTACAGATGTGGGTTCACCGATTGTATTTAAAATTTGTTTCTTCCTAAAAAATGTTTTATAACCTACTCTCCTTAGTCACTCGTCACTTTTCGTCGAAATGTTATTTGGCAGGAACCTATAACACGGGTATGGCAGATATTAAAATAATTTCTGACCAAGCGTTAGAATTTTTCCTTCCAAACGACATCGATTTATTTTCCACAAAAAAAAAAAAAAAAAATAGTATAATCATCGTTATCAATCCTTAACAATCTTCTATACTTTCTGCAAGCATGCCAGGTTGAATTATGACATCGATCTCCATTTCTTTAGCCAAAACAACAACGATCTCGTTTAACATATAGAGAACAAAATGCGGCTTAGCGGACAGCCTTGTCACACCGCTTTTTATGTCAAAGAACCCATATATACCCGCTAGATCACCATCATCATGTACTGACTTGCTGACAGTCCTGTTTCAGGCTCAAAATAGTAACGATAGCTCAAGTGGTTAGAGCAGCGGCGTATCGATCCAAGATCGTGGGTTCGTATACCACTGGTAACACTAACTTTTTTTCCCAAGGAAGATCTTAGTTTTTAAAAAATTGCGTTTCCTTTCGATCGTCCTAATTTCATTTTGGGAACTTAACATCGGGCCCAGGCTAGTGAAATAGATTACTCAAAAATCAAAAGGATATTACCAATGTTGTAGTATTTGCTTACTGCTGGTACTCTAGCACCTTATTTTATTCTCAGTATTAATTGCATTCAAATTTATTAGAAATTATGATTTTTGGAAGGAAAATTAATTCCCAGGTTTTCTAAGCAATGATGCACAACTCTGCCTCTATGGGACGTGGCATTGTCATCTAGAAATCGGCAATCCCTACCAATTAGATCTCTGGTTTGAGGGGTATATTCATCGATAATTCCTTGAGCGTAACTCTCTAGGGTGAGGTTGCCTAGAACAATATCTAGTTCGTCCTCCAGTGTAAGCCCAGACATTACACTGCTACTATATACTGTACTGAAGGGAGCAAGATAACCGGGGCATCGTACGCATCCGCAGATCTCGTCAGCCAGTCCAGCGCTTGCTACCCTATATGTACACTATACAGACATAAACGGACTCATCAGTAAACATCATTCCAACTCGTATTCTCCGCTAGGCGGTAGCTGAACCATGTACGGTCAACTCGACTTTCCCGAACTCAGTGACGTTCACCAATACGACAAATTATCTCGCTATTAATTAAAATAGTAATTGAACTTCGTACTCGGAAGTATCAAAATGTGTCAAAGTCGCTTTTGAGCCATGCGGTCGTTCCAGCAATAGGAACTTGTCACAATAGCGACCTCAATAGCCTTTAACCCTAATGGGCTCCCTTAGACAATCAGGGCATAATCGGAGCTCTAACTAGGGCCTCTTTGAATTCGTAGAGTTTTGATTGAAAGCAATCTTCACCGGAGCCAAGTTCGCCCCGTTCAATTTGCACGCTCCGTTCCAAACAATGATCTATTTCATGAATAGGCCGAGTCAAATATCAGGAAGATCCCGTTTGTTATGACGAGCATTGAGGAACACGGTACACTAGACCTACAGCTGAGCCAATTTTACCCATGAATCATCTCGATGGCTTGTGTAGTGACATTTCCTAAATATTCAAAATAAAATCGCCTTTTCTATAAAAATCTACGCTTTTTCTGGCTCAAATATAAAACCTGTTAGTCTGTATAATTTATATATATATATATATATATA
>CM077110.1:19942878-19953937 GCA_039619505.1 Cimex hemipterus | reverse complement strand
AATGGTAACCGTAGGAAGTAGATTATTTGATTTGTTTCAACTTTACATTCAATTTTTATCATATTTTCGAAGTCTATGATGTTTTCATACTTCACTTCCAAGGGTAATTTAGTATACAATCTGTTCTCTAATCTTTTTAATTCTGAAAATAGTTGACGTGTGTTTATAATGCTTGGGTGTATTGTCTTTAATTTGCAAAAAGTTATTGAATTTTCAATATCTTGGATTACTTCCAGCAATAGTTGATAAAGGATTTGTAATTGATTAAAAGTATCTTTAATTGAGGCTATTTGTTGAATATTTCTAATATTTGTACCAATTAAATTTATTTTATATTCTAATTCTTCTCCATTACTTCGTAAGGTGTTTATCGTTTCATTAAAGTTGCTGATTATTTTTTCATTAAGCGAATACATGAATTTTATTTGATTTTTAAGTGAAATTTGGTTAGTGTTGATGTGTTCTATGATTGTATTGAATCTTTGAAATTCTAGGTCCTTTGGGGTCAAATTCAGGTCTTCTAAGTTTTCTTTGTCTTTTGTTTCGTTAGTATTTATTTCTAATCTAGATAATGCGTCAGCTACAACGTTTTCTGATCCTTTTTTGTAAATTATTTCATAGTTGTATTCTTGTAATTTCAATCTCCATCTGAGTAGTTTAGAGTTTGGTTCTTTTAGTGAAAAGAGCCATTGTAATGGTCGATGATCACAAAAAATTTTGAATCGTCTTCCAAAGAGATAGGATCTGAAATATTTCGTAGCCCTTACTATGGCTAGAAATTCCTTTTCTATTGTCGAAAGTTTAGTTTCTGTGTCGTTCAGTGTTGTGCTCACGTAGGATATAGGAAGGTCAGATCCGTCTGTTTTTTGACTGAGTACGGCACCTATTGCGAAGTTGCTAGCGTCTGTAGTCAGTATAAATTCTTTGGAAAAGTCCGGAAATTGTAAAATGGGTTCGTTAATTAGTAAGTTTTTACATAAGTCAAAACAGTTTTTATAGTCTGGATCATTAATGTCAATGGAAGAATTTTTCTTTAATCGTTTTGTCAAAGGTTTCGTTAATTTAGCGAAGTTAGGAATGAATTTTCTGTAATATCCTAAAATTCCTAAAAATCTTTTAATTTGTTTAGTTGTTTTTGGGATTGGGTAATTTTGTATTACTTTTATTTTTTCACTATTCGGTTTTATGCCGTTAGGTGTTATGATATGTCCCAAATATCCAATCTCTCTTTTTAGAAACTCTGTTTTATCTAGTTGGATTTTGAAATTATATAACTGAAGGAATACTTCTTTTAATTTGGTGATGTGTTCATGGAGGCTAGCACTGAAGATAATTATATAGTCTAGGTATACCATGCAATTGGTGATACCACGGAGGATATTGTCCATAACCCGTTGGAACGTGGGTGGTGAATTTTTTAGCCCAAACGGCATTCTTAGGAATTCGTAATGTCCCCGTTCTACATTGAATGCTGTCTTAGGAATACTCTCTGGACTCAACTCTATTTGATGAAAGCCACTGGCCAAATCTATTGCAGAGAAATATTGACATCTCCCTAGTCTATCAAATAAGTCTGTGATATTTGGAAGTGGGTACTTATCATCTATGGTTTTATCATTTAATTTTCTGTAGTCCACTACGAGACGGAACTTCTCTTTTCCAGAAGAGTCTCTTTTCTTTGGTACGACCCATATCGGTGCGTTCCATGGAGAGTTAGATGGTTGTATTGGGTTGTCCGGAAAATAATGCAGGATTTTAAGTTTTCATTAAAAAAAATCTATATAAAATATTCTGTTTACGTTTACAGGATTACTCATTTGTATGAATGTCAACACTTATTAATCCTCTTCCAAATGATATTGTTTGTTTACCTCTGTAGCATTCCGCTACTTGGAAATAATTCAGTCATCCTTATAATGTCAAAGCGAGAATTTCGTACGATTTTCTTTTACGAGTTTAAACTCGGCCGAAGCGGAGCCCAAACGGCTAGAAACATTAACCAAGTCTGGGGCGAGGGTTGTGTTAATGAGTGCACTGTGCAAAGGTGGTTTAAAAAATTTCGTGAGGGAGATTTCAGCCTTGAAGATGAAGAAGGTCGTGGAAGGCCTTCCTCTCTTAATGATGATGTTCTGCGATCAGTGGTGGAAGAAAACCCCAAAACAACTGTTCGAGAACTTGCAGAGCAACTCAAAGTCAGTAAAACGACCGTCGCTGACCACCTCTTTGGTCAATCGGAAAGGGCCCATTTTGTTGCATGACAACGCTCGACCACATGTGTCACGTGTAACGTCACAAAAATTATTGGAGCTTGGCTATGAAACTTTGCCTCACCCACCCTACTCTCCGGACCTCTCGCCTACTGACTACCATTTTTTTAGACACCTGGACCACTACTTACAACACATAATATTCAAAAATCAAACGGAACTGGAAAATGCATTTATTGACTTTATCAATTCTAAAAATTCTGAATTCTACTCAGACGGAATTAATAAGTTACCAACACGTTGGGAGAAATGTATTGAGAGTTTGGGAAATTATTTTGATTAAAGAACATTGCTTTAAAGTAACTAGTTTCTTTTTTTTTTGTTTAATACCAAAATCCTGCATTATTTTCCGGACAACCCAATAGTTCTGGGTCCTCGATTATACGGACAGGTCTAGAGCAGCGTCATGCGAAACGATAAAGGCTCTGCTCATCATATCGTCCGCACCGATTCCTGAACGCAGTTTCGGTTCGTGACAGATTCCTGGTGGACATCTCGTTTGTCCTTTTTAGAGAGATATGCTGAGTTGGATCGTCTCGGAAAAACTATGGTCGTCTTCTGGGTACCCGAATATGTTGGCCAGGAGGGCAACGAACGCGCAGACGCGGTGGTGAATCCTGGGACGACTCGCCGTTCGGACAAAACCACTACGATCCGGCCTCGTGAAACCACGAGGAGTATCAAGAAACCGAGAACTCTTGCATGTCAAGACCACGGCGGAGAGTTGCACCACTTGAAGTCTGTAAAATACGGACTAGATCATGCTCACCCGTTGAAGCCATACTGGATTGACACACGGACTGGCTTTTGAGGCAAAATATGCGGAGGTATCTCACTTGTAGATAAGAGGTAACCTATGAATCACAAATCTGATCGACTAAAGCTCAACAAAAAAGAAGCTACCCAATCATTAGGCATCATACAAAGGTTGGCAAATTCTGCTACACTTAACTGAATTGAAAACATTTATACAAGTAAAAGAAAAGAAATGCTCAGTGAGGTTTAAAAAATTTTAAATTCAAGAAACAATTAAACCAGATCTGAACTAAACACTTCGAGCTCGCAACAAAAATTAATGCAATCAGACACACATTCTGAGAGACTAAGTATCTGATCCTGGAAAAACTCTACACGGTCTCAACAGGCTACAAAGGACATAAAGAATTGAGGAGAAAAATTTGTCGAGATGAGCCATCAAACACATTAGTGATCGGCTTTTGATGTGAAATACATGAAAATACGTGAAATACATCAACGCTTGTGCCTTCTAAGAAATTAAAAGAAATCACGCTCTCAAAAAAATCCTCATAGGAACGGATAGATGAGAAGCTACTTCTGGATTAGCAGAATAAATAATCCCATTAAAACTTGTCAGTGAATGAATTCAAAATCCCAGACCTGGAGAGAAAACTGATGATATCTTAAGTTCTAATGAGCAAAGGAATTTTGAATCACGAAAGAGCAGCACACTGACCAGAAGAGGATCTGCCCGATCATATAGAGTCCCTGAACCTATTCTTGAAAAAATGAGCATTTGATGTGAGCCTAAAACTATCGCTCGTCGGATAATTAGAAAGAATATTTTCTGGTTATATTCTTGCCCCTCTTCAAAATTCCGATGTTCAGGATATTCTCATGGAACTTTTAAAATTCCCCAATAAGATAAACGAAGGCCATCGTGGAGAATCTACGGATAGAGCAAAAAGTACAAAGAGGTTTTGCTTGTAGAAGGAAATTTTTGTTGCGGACTCATTGCCCTTCGTACCAACCCTTTCCCATACTCTTAATCTTAAGGATTTTCGATGTCTTTTTAAATTAAGAGAAGAGTTGCTATATCCGAAATAAGCCTTACATATACATAACACGCCGAGAATCTAACCCTGATTACACGACAGAAAAATGTCAAAAAGGACGTAAAATTAGAAAAGGTTGTAAGTTGCGATGGGAAGTTGGTGTCCGAATTGATCAGTTTAAGTGGTACGGCAGCCTCGTATTGAGCCGAAAGTCGTGTGTTCGAATCCCGCTCTTGACACTAACTTTTTCATTTCGATCAAAACCTTACATGAAAAGATTAATTGATTGAAAGAAGTAATTTGCTCACTAGTCCACCAAATATTATGCAATTTTATATACATATATTGCGAAAGACAATTAACAACCAACGTGTACATAACTAAATTGAATTTGCTTAGTACTGTCAGTAAATAGGAAGACGGTAAAACGAAGTAACAATTCGTTTTATATCAATAAAAAATTCAAGAGAGGAAAAACAGTTTGTCAAATTCAATATGTGCTCTTGTTTCATTAAGACCGCTCTTGTTGAAAGTTTTAAGAAATATAGGGAAAAAGATTGCTCGTTAATATTTTACCTTGTCAATAACATCGTTTTTAGGTCTAGTGAAGTAATGGAAAAATAAGAATATTGAAAATTTTATAGTGAGGTCATGAGAATTAAAAAATAAAAACCTGATAAATGTTTATAGTCCTTTTATTATTTACAATCATCTTCCATAAAAACTCTATAAAGACTGAAAACAATTGATAAATTTCCGTCAATGTGGCATTAAAAAATTCTTAGTATACATCAATTTTCATTAAAATATAAGGACAATTATTGGCCTTAAAAATTAAAATTCTCTGTAAGGTTTGTTTTTTTAAGCCGGTCTTAAGGGTAAAACGCTGTAATTAATTTCAACCCTCAAAGGATTTTTTTCTTTTTTTGAATCTAAGGGTTAAAAGTAGTGAAAAGGAATTAAAAGGTATAATGTTTGTCAAAGGAGTTAAAGGATAGAGTAAAAGCACACAAATTTATCACCTTTCGTTACATGTTTCAAACAAATTAATTAAACAAGTTGTATTATTTGAAAGAATTAATGGTACTTTCTTTAAATATAAACATCTTTTTAAATTTAGTGACCGAAGATAAGAAAAAGTAAATCCCTACCTACACTTAATTAATTTCGAACGTATTTATTCATGAAAGTTTAAAAAGCATTATACTTTAGTAGATTTAATTCTGATTCCTGGTCCGGGGAGGCTGCGCCGAAAAAGGAATGGCCCTAAATACCAGGCTACGCACAGCTGTACTACATATTACGTGCGTACTACTTGTTGGCGGAAAAGAATGATCGTCTGTACTCCTATTATGCAACTATGATTAAGCATTAAGGAGATATTACAATAGTAGAAAATCTGTAATATGAGCTACAAGGTTCCTTCTGACCTACGCGCGGCATTTCATTACTTAAATAAACAGTGTGCAGGTTTTTTTACCCTTTCTGGAGGCGGCGAAACTCCTCTCCTCTTTATATATCTCATAAGTGATTCATATCAGGAGAACATGCTAGCCAATTTATTGGGTTAATCCCTACATTATCCCGGTAAAGGGTGACAACTCGAGCTGTATACGGTCGAACATTACACCCGAAGTTGTCTGCAATAAATGCTGAGAATGGAACGACAGCATCTAGATTTTCTCAATATGCCTTAGTGCAGTCCAAGAGCCCTTCTGTATGGTAATCAGATCGGTACGGGCACGGATGTTGATTCGACCCCATACCATAACTGACTCAATCATGACACTTTCAGCAAAGTGTTCTTCTGGTTTTCTCCATACATAGTACTTATCATATGATTGCCACAAACGAAGCCGTCACTCATCTTTGAAGAGAATAGCGCCCTATTGTTCAAGTGTCCAGGCTAGATAGTTATTTGCGAATAGTCGCCTATCTACTTGATGCCTTTCGTGTAGTAGTAGAGCATTCCCTGCAGAACGTCTAGACTCGACCTCCGGAAGCCTTCTGATGACTAATTTACAGCTCACCTTGATAGTACGGATCCCTTGGAGTTGATTACATATCAAAAATCCGTTAAATGACGGTTCTGCAGTGAGGAAAGAGTAATAAAACGTTCGTCCCTTGTAAAATATAGTTAATTAATAAAATTATTACACTTTTTATCCAAGGTCTTCGTTGAGATGAAAAGCTCGGGTCACGAGCTCCCAAGATTCCTGAATGAGGAAATCGCCCAAACTTCGGTAATGACTAAATTATAAATTCATTAAAATGAAGTGTACTTCACTAAAGTTCTCCGTAGACATTTCATTTGTCGTCGAAAATCCAATCCGATTACACGACGTATGAAAAATTGCCAAAAGGAAGGAAACTCAAAAGGTGAGGTTGAGATGGGAAATTGGTGTTCGAATGGATCGAAGTCACGATAGCTCAAGTGGTAGAGCAGGTCTATCTAGCCGAAGATCGTGGGTTTGAATCCCGCTCGTGCCATTGACTCGACTAAAAACCTTAATTAATTGTATTATAAATTCATCTCACCACAGTCCATACAGAGAAAATTCATAGATAGAAATCAGTAAATAGAAAATAAATGTGTATGTATTTTGAATTTGCCATGTTTCTCATCTATGATTACAATTTATTTCTGTAATATCGATGGTGGAGTTATAATATATTTTCTACCATTTTTTAGTGTGGTGAAACAACTTTTTCCAGCATAAATAAGGTGAATTTTCTCATTTTCCTCGTGTGAATATTGCAAGTCGGTCTTGATGGGATCGGCCTGCTGCGTCTCGGATTCGTATGCAGTTCTCCAGATTTCAGAGGGGTCAAACGATCCGATCCGGTCAAAATGTCGGGCCGGCATACATATCAAGGGGTTAAACAACCCCTAGGGTCACGTAACCCCCCGGGCACACGTGCGGCGTCGGGGCGTGGAGGGCTTCCTTGTACTTGGCCGAGTCTACAAATATCGATTCATCCCTCTCCCTCATCTCCCGTAGTCATACATGAAACATTAGGAGACGTATCCGCAAACAAGTTTCCCAGGGTTTAATACCGCCATCTTTATCCCAGGGCGGCCCTTTCGTCAAATTTATCAAAAGGAAATGTTCTTGAGTTTTACCACAAGCCGTAATTTTTCCTTTCGCGGCTTTCCGTCGGAAAATACCTCGTAAATTTCCATTGCGATCATGCTCAATGCCTCTTTTCTAAATGTTCTGCTCTTTTATCGGCTACAAAATGTCAACGAGGAAAGGTCAGATTTCCGCAATATCTAAATGTCTAACCGTTAAATAAACTTCCTATTATGAGGACGGGTTAACGGCATAATTGAATTTCCGTGGCCACCGGGAAAAATTGTGTTTTGTTGTACCAAAGGGGCCCACTTTGTTGACTGAAAGAATATTTAAGGATAAGCTTCTGCATATCGTGTACACACAGCTGCCTACTTTGGTCATCTAATTTATAATCAAATATTTGTCAGTGCTTTACGCTACTCAACAAAAGTACATTTGTATTCGTTCATGTATTAAATACCTACTTTAATGTATACAAATATAATTATTTAATTTTCACTTCAACCTATAGCTCTAATAAAAAAGCATAATTGTCAAACGTGAATTCATCTGCATTCACAGTGCGATTATTTTCAGAAATGGGAATATAAACCCTCCATTTTTATGCAAACTTTTTTCCCACTATCAAAGCTTTTAGTAAAAATTCCGCAAAACTAATACACATACACAAACAACTGACCACTCTAGATTTTGTATGTTTTTATTTTCAAAACAGACTTGTATGTTCAAAAGACAGTAACTGAAATGTGCTGCAAGACTTTTTTTTTAATTTGGGGCTGAGTAAGGACTTTTAAAAATCCTTTCCTCCACTGCGACCTGTATGGATCAATACCGTAGAAAGTGCAATTTTTCCTTAGAAAATAAGCACTTTCTCCGTGCCTCTTCGCACACAACAGGGCTAATTCTTTACATGCACAAATGACATATGCTTCCCATGTGGGATCGCTATGTCATCAAATAAGGTTCTTTAATGTGCGCACCTGGCAGATGGCCTTATCATACTTTTAGATACTCAAGATTCGACACATCCCCGCTTACAACTTGTTCAGTGTTAATCTTGTGAGGTTTGATGTAGAAGCCACTCATCCAAAGACTACAGTGTCTTATCCCTCTTGCCCTTTCGAGAGGAGGTCAATATCTATGACCATGTGACCCATAGTGGAATACCGCTCACTTGGTGCGGAACTGCATCAGCTGATGTGCTGTACTATCAAAGTAGAGAAGGCAACTCTATTTCTCTGAATGTAAGGGCCCCACCACCGCTCCGGAAGTGGTTTTTAAATACCCGCCAGAGCTCTCACCTTTGTCCACTACGATTCCAATCCCACGTAAAGCTCTACCGGGCTTGGAACTTGGAACACTCTTGAGTTATCCCGTATTTCAGATGATAATGAACCCTCCCGAATCTTTGTAGACAGGATCTGCTACACTAATCCTTCTGTGCTTCTGATCAAGTACCAGCCCTCCACTTGCTGACGCTGTACGCATTCGTGGAACTCTGTAGGCATTGTCTTCGTATTCGCGCATTCTTTACACTTCCTTCATTCGATGCTCCATGGGCACGCGGAGTGTGGCTACGGAGATCATGCGCACAGGGACACACGAACACAGCTTGTGCTTGAACGAGATCGCCACGCCCTCTGGGCACACCATTATTTTGTGCTTGAAACCAGTGGAATTCAACGATAAGGAATATGCCGTAGCACCAGGATTGAGAAAAAAAGGAATTGACGAGAACGCGAGGCTCACGTTTTCAGGTTGCAATCCGCGCCCCGAGGCATAATGGATCACCCTTTCGCACCGTAATCTGCAAGAAGTGAGCTACATTCTCTCTGGGTGGATACACAAATGATACATGCTCATGTCACCGATTCTTCCATTCAGAACAGGCATGATTCTGTCTCTGCTTTGCCCATCTTCTTAAGGTGATAGTTAAGAGAGCCATCGAAGGTTTGGAGGCCTATTATTTCCCTCAAATCCTACCTGCTGGGAGATAGCTGTCGCCTTCCTTTAGGAGATGTTTATCTTCTTAGCTTCATACCGCTGTTGTTGTCCACTGAGTTTTTTTCTAAAGTCATCTTTCCAGTTAAAACTTACATACATCTGGTGCTTAGGTTGGGCAGTTGTCATTATTGTTCCGTAGGAGTGAGGATTGCCTCCTTTTTGACTAGTTGGTCAGCCGTATGTTGTATACCTTCATGTCCGGAGCACATTAGGCACTTTAGGCACGAAGATAGTGTTGAAAGCAAACGAATTTTAATGCCTTCATGTCTGCTTTACCTGTCTTAGAGTATGCATGTTGGTGCACATTCCAGTTTATTAACTCCAGCGCATAGAGTTGTATTGCATGGACCTCAGCTTGGAAAATAGATGAGATTTCAGTCTAATAGGCCTTGATAGAGTATAGTTCAGCCCTTTCTGTCAATTGTTGAGTTTTCTCCCATTTTGCCAGTCATTGTTATTATTATTTGAATAATTCGAAATTAACCATAAAATAAGAAAAAATAAGGCAGAGATATATTCAAAAGAAGTCATGAGAGAGGTAAAAATAGTTAAACAAAATAGCCAAACAAAATAATAATAAAACAAAATATTCAGTCATCTAGTGAATAGAAGGGCGAAATGTTTAAAAAATGCCCGATTAAAAGACATGAATGGTGCTAAAAGTAAATTGTAGCGATGTGTACGGAACGTAATAACTTTCTGAGGTAGTTGGAAAATTTGGAAATAAACTAGGTCAAAACAGACACTCTTGTCCTCGTTACTAACTTAGGACTTTGAATTTTACCTCGAACTGATGTGCAGAGTCTGTGGTCAATACCTCATCAGAATTCACCTACATGTACTGGCTGTATCTCCCTTGAGACATGTGCCTAGGAAATAGTTGCTTCCCAAAAAAAAAAGTGTTACCCTCCAATCGGGGCTATCAACAGCTAAATTATTTCAGGCCCCAACGCATGTAAAACATATCCTAACTTAAAACTACCATCTACAATATCGTCCACTAATATATTCGCAACTAGTTATACATATAGACATGATATTTAATTATGTCTGCATCTTCTGACGTGTTCGTAAAAGAATAGTGAGCTGTACTTCCTCCTAACAAATTATTTGCATCTCTCTCAGTTTTTCAAATCCGTTCAATGTTAAACTGAACTATTTTAATTAATAATTGGCAAATTCTTAAATGAATTGGAAAACAGGTCCTAATCGGGGCCGATCCCATTTCCGCCGTCGTGATCTAGGGTTGGGGGTAGATTAACATCAGGGGCCGTTTTCCTTAAACCCTCTGAATCATCAGATTGGCCGGACGTCCTTACTGGTAGCCGAGAGGGGTCGCAATATATTGAATCGACCTGGCCTCCCAACTCTGGAATCCAAGAGGAAGCACTATTTTTTCACCAAAGTAACAGCTTGAACAAGGCCTCACCTTTTTACATTTTATGTTTTTCCTGAAAATGTCATTCATAAATTAAACAACCATTCGGGATTTTTGAAAGGATTATGTAGGCTTATTAATTTTCAAAAAAATATTATCAAGGTTATCATACATCAACAATATGCAACAGCTAAACGCAAGGGGTTAGGACGTCCGACAGACATGTGCGATGTTAGGTGTTGTGGGTTCGAATCCCTCCTGTTTGAAAGGAATTATTTCACTTTACCAATTTACTTTACCTTCTAAAAATATAAACCACTTTTAAATCCAGCTATATCTACAGTTCAGTAAAACATGATAAACCCTCACTGCCCTTTTCATCCTTTTTTCTCTCTAATTTATCTTTTCCACTAGCTTTCTATTTTTCTCTCTCCACTCTTCCAATATTTCCTCTTCTCTCTCTCTCTCTCTCTCTCGCGCGCGCGCTCCCTCACTCTCTCTCTCTCTCTCTCTCTCTCTCTCTCTCTCTCTCTCTCTCTC
>CM077110.1:19922012-19936089 GCA_039619505.1 Cimex hemipterus | reverse complement strand
CCTCTCTCTCTCTCTCTCTCTCTCTCTCTCTCTCTCTCTCTCTCTCTCTCTCTGTATCTATCTATCTATCTATCTCTCTACCATTCTATACTAATATATGTATATATGTATATGTATCTATATGTATATACGTAACAATTGTCAACCAATTTATCATTTATCCATACATCTTATTTTGCATGTCTTGTACCTTTGTCTTACCCTCTCCATCTATTTGCATATCTATCAATCTATCCTATATATCTTAATTTGATTACTTGTATCCTCCTTACTCTTCTTGATATATATCTTCCTATCCCTCTATATTAGCTCCCGCCTAATCTCTCTCTCTCTCACCCCTCTCATACCTTTTAACACTTGTTTCTTCTTTCTTTCTCTTTTCCCTATTTTACACCCCTTTTTCCCTGTGTCTTCCTAGTTATGTTCATTAACTATTTTATAATAATCGTCCATCCCTGTCAGGAACAGCCACAATGCCTTAAAAAGGCATAAATAAACGTAGATTTACTAATGTGAGTTTATGTAAATTTTCTGACGGCTAGAGTAGTATAATTTCCCTAATATTTCGGATCTGGTGGTTTCCTAAGTTGGAATATTGTAAATGTGATATGTGACTTTTTAACATATATCTACAAAAAATTCCATTTAAAAATATGAATAATCGATACTCGCACATGTGCCGTTGTATTCCTTAGGAAATAAATTTGAGCTGTGTGTCTTAGTTATTTGTTGGTTTAAACCCTATATAAAATGTCAGCTTCCTCATTACCGGAAGGGCCATTAAGGCCTTCCACAGCTTTCACCGTGTCTTTCAGACGGCAATTTAGTGCACATCGTCCTTGTTAGGCGTATAGATCCTGTTTTAAACGTTAAAGGGTTTTTGTAACTGGGAATAAATAGTTTAAGCCTCTTTATATTCCAGACTGCGAAATCGTTTTCACAAAATGAAGGTTGGCCAGGAATGCAAACCCTAATGTACTCGAAAAATATGTTTGTCACACTTTAGCTGATATTTAGAACTTTTAAAGGAAATTTTAGCCCATGTGTAAGAGGACAGTAGAAATTAATTATCAAGAAGAAAACAAGAAAATGCGTCGACACTCGTCCGAAGTAAAGATAAAAACAATATTTTTAATTGTATGAAATCTCAGCAACAAAATCAGTAACACGTATAACCTGGCATGAGTCCGTGGGCATTTGGGAAATAGAGGCAATGAGAAAGTGAACAAGTTGGCCAAAAAAGGAACCAATATGGATTCTAGGTCCCGAAACCTATTGTGGCCTACCACCTTGCAGTAAATAGTAAACAACCAAAATTGGATCCTTAATTAGTCCAAAGCAAACAACACTCCAGACGGAAAACGAGAAATTCATAGAAGGGCCATCCGCAAGACTAATATAAGAATTACTGAAAGATAACAGCAACATAACCAGTACTGTTCACAGTACACTGCCGCCCAAGAAGGATGAGAGACAGCAGAAGAAACACTGTGCAGATACTGCGAAAAAGAATACGATACCGTTTTATGCTTTTGTGACAGTCAATGTGAGTGTAGATTCTTGCAACTAGAAGAGTAAAAGCTGCAAGAATGCGTTGACTAGAATGGCTGCCTAGGATGACTAATAATCTAAACCTATCAAGTGAGTTATATAAAGTTAAAAAAACAGAAGAGCATAATAGATTTATTCATGTCGAGGTGCATAAGACCTCGCCGGCACTTATTTTATCCCTATCCCTATCCAAGACTACGATAAACCCTTTACTTTCTAAAATCTGCACGTATGTTTGATTTCATTTAGTTTACTTGTGAAGTGTGACAACGATACGAAGATATCAAAGCGGTAGAAGCCAGCGTCTCACAAGGGAGCATTCTTGGTTCAATCCATTACACCTTTTACACTGCTAGCTTTTCTCATCGCAATATCATCATAATTCCGCGTTATTTTGTCCAGAATCCTATCAAAACGATCTCTAACACCCAGCCCTACCTTGAGATAATCAAATACTACAAACATTGAAAGGAAGTTATGAAAAATGTACACAATGTAAACAATTCATCGTCGAACAACTAGATGTATTGTTATTCAGCCTTCTTCATAGATATGTGCTATATTAACACGATTGGGTCAGAGTTGTTATGTTATAAAATGATATATATTTTCGGCAGATAATGAAATATTTATCCGGTTACATTATCATTACTGTTCTGTTCTACTAGATGTGAGATATCAATTTACGCGGTCCACTTATCGATTCATTTTAAAGGTTTTTGATTTATCTTTGATTTTGTTGGAAAAAATGTTTCATAAAAAAAAGAAAAGACGAAATTTGATCATTTTAATTTTAGGTTAGAAGTTGGAACGACACATGGGGCCGATTGTGTTCTGAAATTATTGTAATTAAAAATACGCATAACTTTAAATAACTGTCTATTTATAATGTTATTGTTTTTGCTTTACACAGGTTAAATAGAGGAACAGAGGAATTGTTGGATATTTTCTTTACATTTTTTTGTTCAGGGATGAGGGGAATGATAAAAAACTGGATTTGGCTTGTTATCATATTCAATTGGTCAGTGATGGCTAATCTAACTACAAGGTTTATACTAAAACATGCTGGTATTTATGAATTTATTGTAGTAGGAAATTTCATTTAAGGTTTAAGAGTAATTTAAGTGAAATTTGGGTCACGGATGGCCTAGGTGTCTGGTATACTTTTACGAGTCAATTTACATCACCCTCCCTCTCCTTACAACGGCGGAAATGGCGTTATTCAAAATTTATCCCAAAAAATCTCGCGTGACCAGAAAGTATAACCGAGGGGGAAAAGTCCCCCATCAGATAAAAATAAATAGCCCATCTTTTTGCATCTCCCGTCGTACGTTTATAACGATTATAATAGTTTTGCCCGAAGTTTGTGGGACATGATTTGTGTACAAATTTAAAGAGGAGTAGGGCAAAAGTTCCCAGAGGGTGGTTAAACCAACATTGATTATAATGGGCGACAGTTGGTCCAAAGGGCAATTTATCAAAGTGCACGCGTCAGTTTTGCCAGCGGAGGGCCACCCCCTTGTAATCGCTTATCAACCCCTGCACCTCCCGGCCTACCACTTTCGAAAATCGACTCTCACCATCAATTGGAAGTCCAGACAATTCGTAATATAAATTGTGAACCGGTTTAATTACGAGCTGTCCGTTATTGGGGCGTTGTTTCCACCCCAACGAGCTACCATACACCATCATAACCATCAAGTCACACTAAAAAAGAACAACATGTAAAACAATTATATCGATTTACGACGATAGTTTGAGCCATTTTTTTGTTCGGAACTGTTGGAACATTTATTCTCTACTAATTAAAAGCATTTGTCAACATACCAACGAGACTGTACAGATTCGACATATTATTCATGAAAATAGCCCACTGTTTTTAAAACCTCAATCAATGCTGATTCTATTGTTTGAAAATTTATTGCCCACCAATATTCACACGATGTTTAATCTAACTTAATTACAAAAGCATTCGCCAAATGACGGAATTAATGGAACAACAGAATATTCATATAAAAAAACAGCAGTTAGAAGCTCACAGTTTCACAAGCTCTAATCAAGTCTTATTCAACTGCGTTCAGAACTATTGGATTTAAAGTTAACAAGTCGAGTTTAGTCAATATAAACTTTAAAGGCTTTTAGTTTAAATGAAAAAGTCAATAGGACGAGCAGGATTCGAACCCGCGACCTACGGCTAGATACGCCGCTGCTCTACCTCTTGAGCTATCGTAACTTCCATCCACTCGGACTAACTTCCCATCTCAAACCGACCTTTTGAATATTTCCTACTTTTTGCCTTTTTTTAAATCTCAACTAGAAACCTAAATTGATTGAAAGATATTAATTGGTCAAGAGGACCACGAATACTAGTGAATTTAAAAACATTTTTCAGTGACTAACGAAACTATAAGGTTGTACCAATTAATTACGTTAGGAAGGTCCTGGTTCGATATCAAGATTTGTTCATATAGCTGAGAGCTGATCGTTCACCTTTGAATAAAATATTTAACTACATTAATTGAAAAAATATCGGTGAAAACGATACTGACCAACTGATCACTCATGTGGGGCGAAGAGTTACAACCTCACAGTTTGTCAATCACTAATCAAGATTATTTCAATTAATTGAAAATGTATTGTTGACGTTTTACCAGAAAGGTGAATTTACATTCGCGTTAAAAACATTGGATACTAGTCTGAACCAATATTGCAAGAAAGGGCAGAGGCGCTAGCTAACGTTTGTCATTCCCTAATTAAAGTTACTTCAATTTTTTGAGAAATTATTATACATCTATCATTGTTTAACCTACATTCGTTTTAAAAACATTTTTCAAAAGGAAATAGCGAAACTACACGGACTCATAGATTAATTAATTAATTAAGATTCATAGGGGGGGGGGCGCGGTAGCCGAGTGGTTAAGGCGTCAGACTCTCGGCTAGTAGACCCCGCGGTCGTGGGTTCGATCCCCACCGTCGCCTCTGGAATTTTTCTGACGCCTAAGGGGACCGGTGGCCGCAATTAAAAGAATTTGACACGGCACTCATCAATAGAAGGGGCGGGACCGGGTCTCAGCGACCCTGAACCTGGTCCCAACCTCCTTCAAAAATGAGTTTCTTCGATGGAAGAACACTGGTACAACAGGGGCTCAAGTTCACTTTGTGTTGTGAGCCCTCCCCCAAAAATGGAGCCAGGGTATAGTACAATAAGCTGTACCGCTGCGGTGCTCAGTCCCTGGTATCCATCCATCCATCCATCCATAGATTAAACATCTTAACGGGCAGAGTTACAAGGTTATGATATCTTAATGAAGATTAGTAAAATTGGTTGTGCGTTTACCTTTAATCTTTGGTATATTTAACCTAGGTTAATTTAAAAAAAAAAAAGTGTCCCAAGGCAAATAGCGGCATTGCACGGACCCACGGACTACAAAGATGTCTGCTTTTAATAGGATTATTCACTGTAATGGGCATTTTTGTACAGTACTGTTTCCTTAATGTTCAACCTTCACCATTATTTGAAAAATGCTGTTCTCGGAGGATATACGGAGAAGGGATACTTCTTCCGTGAGGAGAAAATAATATAAACCCACGGGATATTTTCTCGAACAACTTACCTTGGCCATTGTGAAAAACTGTCGCATAAAAGGAAAGCAGGAGCGTCCAACGGATGCTTATTGCCATCACAGGTCTAATGCACTTTCTACTCCATGGAACACCTGAAAAAAGGAAGGAATATAATTAAATTTCGAACAATATCTCGAGTAAATTTAAATTCTTTATTGTCGTATCGATTTTAGGTCGGGTTTGACTGGTCAAGAAGGCGGTGAAACCGTTGGTCTCACGTGTGCATACCACAGGAAACGGACAGATTTAGGGAGAGAAACATTTTCATAGTAGATTATGAGTGGAAATTTGCTTTGGAGTGTAACTGAGATGTGGGAGGACTTTTCATTGATCTTCATTTTCGAAATTCATCACCAATCTGCAATACATTACATAAATTACTTGCCTGCAGATCATACTGTAGGAACTGGGTCTGTGGTAAAATACCGCTGTATCCTCAGTAAAGGATATAACGAACATTGGTAGATTTATTTCGGACAGCTTTATACTAGACAGCTGCTATAAGAGTAATCTGAGCTTTGTCGGATACGAAAGAACCGTTCTGAAAATATTTAACAAAAGGTATATTTGTGATTCAAGAATGTGTATTCGTCACCTTGTCTCTCACGAATTTAAACAAGGAAGGTTACAAATGGAGATTTCATTAAATTTCCACCCCGCATACAATGAATAATGCGGGCTGTTTTCAACTTCGCGTTGAACTCGGACGGCAGCGAAGTGAGTGGATCCGCACAGTCTCGCCCCTATATTCGTGTTAATTAATCGCTGAGGACGAGGACCCGTCCCACACCCGGCTTTGACAATCACGAAATTCGGATACTTCTGCTTCAGACAATAACGAACTTACCGATGGGGTAGGGGATCCTTTGCTCCAATTTCACAAGTTAGATTAAAATTAAATTAGCACTCGTTATTGCAGCGGGAAAAAATCAATTTATTCATCTTACGGTCCTATCCTAACTAAACCACTCAACACATAGTGTATTACGAACAATTTAAAATTTCATTTTTTTGCGTATTTAGCCAGAGATCCTGGGATCGAATACCGCTCGTGACACTGACTTTTTATTGCAAATAAAACCTTTTATTGATTGAGAGAAGTAACTTTGTCAGTAACTACGAAAATTTAAATGAATATAAAAAAGATATTATCTTATAAATTAATAAAAAAAAATCTTTTGGGCGTGAAGTATTTAACAAAAAATATCTAAATTTTTTTTTTTGGTATTCTATTCGTAACATAGATTGAAAAGACTGTAAGAACTTGCATAAATTGTACATGTAATATACAGGGTGAATTGCTACTCGTGCTACAAACTTCTCCAGTAGATTCTTCACCCTAAAATGAACAAAAAAGTTCATATTGTCCATGGTCCAATTCTCAACCATTTCAGAGTAATTTCGCTTTTTATCGATTTTGAAAGATATCACGTCCTGGGGTCGGAAAATCGTGATATCTTTTAATCTAAACATTTCTCTGAAAATCTAATAGCACCGTTGAAATTCCCGTTAATTTTTCAATAAGAAGATGACGGTGGTAAAATGTTTGGGCTAATTTTTTGTGTTTTATTTCAGCCAGAACTACAAAAAGAGTGGAAAATTGTGTAAATCGGAAAGTGTATAAAGTAATCCAGAGTTTCTAATTTTAGTCTCAGAAGGCAGCAAATTTGAGGAAAACTACCTGATTTAATAACGCTTCCAACGCACTCGTCATTTTCTTATTTAGTGGTTGTGAGACCAAGATGTTGATGACAAAAAGAGAAAAAATGGTGGTACACTTTCCGATTTACACAATTTTCCACTTATTTTGTAGTTCTGGCTGAAATAAAACACCAAAAATTAGCCCAAACGTTTTGCCACCTTCATCTTCTTATTGAAAAACTAACGGGGATTTCAACGGTGCTATTAGATTTTCAGAGAAATGTTTAGATTAAAAGATATCACGATTTTCCGACGCCAGGACGTGATATCTTTCAAAATCGATAAAAAGCGAAATTACTCTGAAATGGTTGAGAATCGGACCATGGTCAATATGAACTTTTTTGTTCATTTTAGGGTGAAGAATCTACTGGAGAAGTTTGTAGCACGAGTAGCAATTCACCCTGTATAATGTACAACGTAGCTCATGTTAAAAGAAAAAAAGCTTTACGACACTTAACCTTGCGTGGTTAAACAATACTAACTATTTATTCTTTTTTATTTAAGGGTTTTGGATGAGATGAAAAATTACCTATGATAAAAAGAATAATTAAATAGAATAATTAATATCGTTGATTAAGACCACTAAGGAAATATAAGGAATAAAACGTTTAACGAATCAATCGTTCTACCATTCTCTCTTACTCACACTCCCCATTCTTTCTATTTCTCTTTAAATTAAAAATGCACTCTCTCTCTCTCTCTCTCTCTCTCTCTCTCTCTCTCTTTTTCCCCCAATTTATCTATCCATCTATCTATCTTTTTATATATATTAATTTGGCTACACCTTTTCCTCTCACTCCATCTCTAATTGACTCTGTCACTTTTTCCTCTCTTTCTCTTCGTCTCTTTCTTCTCTTTTTTCTCTCCCTTTTTATCTCTCTCTCTCTCTCTCTCTCTCTCTCTCTCTCTCTCTCTCTCTCTCTCTCCTCTAACATATCCAGATTTCTCTCAAACCTCTGTCTCTATCTCTAAGCCCTCTCTTTAATATCTATCTATCCTGTTTCTCTTACCCTTTCTCTCTTTTATTCACACCCTCACTTTTTCTCTCTCTTCGTCTCTTCTCTCTCTGATTTTTGGAAAGTATTAAATCTCCTACGATGTTGGTGAAATTTGTTTACAGGGGAGACTTGCTTGGAAAAGCTAAAATTGTTCTGGGTGGGGGAAGGAAGAATGTAATACGACCAGTACATTTTCCTTCTGTGATTCCCTCCAAGGTGGTACAAATGAGGCAAGTCCTAAGATTAATAATGCAGCTATCCTCGGCCGGGGGCGGTGGGCGTACGAGTGCCGCATTGAGCAAAATCAATGCCCCCCTCGTGGCCAGAGGCGGGGACCTGCCTCGCTGTTTCTCGCCGAGCGGGAACAAGGCGTTGTTGGCCGGTTGTCGGGGGAGATTGTACACAATTTCCACCCCGGGTACTCACAGCGTGGACAAAGAAAGTTCTTCTACCGAAATGAAAACTAAATAACCCGGCAAATTTATTTTATGTGATGGACGAAGAACAAACTATTTTATATAAAGTAAAACAACCTTAATACAGCAGGAGTCAACATTTTCCACTAACATTGTGTTTAAACATTAAACGGCAAATCCATTAAAATAAATTAAAACTCCGTTAAAACTTTAGTTCCACAAGTCGACTAGGAAATTGAGATAAATGTTGGTTTCGTATGTAAAGGCATAACTGAAATTCATAAAGCACTAAAACTTTGGTTTTTCGAATTCAGTAACAACATTTGCCTCTGTAAACTCGTACATACGACCCGACAGTGTTTTCCCATTGTGTAATTTTTGTTGGAGTTTGATCGTATTTTATATTAAATAGCATTAATACAATTGCAGAGTACAAACCCAAAATTATGCTAATGCAAAAAGAGAAATTTGTTAAATATATTTAAACAAAAACATATACAACAGGAAGCGAATGGTGGTTTTGATAAGAAGGTAGGTTGGAATTTTGTTGTGTAAAGATGCTGTGTTTGACGCATAATTTTTTGAACAATTGTTCAAGGGTACATGAGAATTGCGTTATAACAGGGTCAGAGTTAGAGGATATGTAAGTCTATCCAACGTCCTGAGGTATATTATGACATTAGCATAATATATTGAAAACAGTAATGGGCCGAGGACGCTACCCTAAAGGTCGCCCCCTACTAATTGCTCAAAGGAGCGTAAGCGGATCCAACTCATGGTCTATTGAGCTTTTCGGACGGATAGAACATAACTTAGTGTCGCCTAAATCCAAATTTATGGTAGAGAATATTATAATTGGTTGGTTGTCATTGAGTTAGCCAGAACTGATTCAAACTGATAGGGCAAAAGGAATTGGGAAAGTAGTGTTCTGTTGGATTTAGTCATGGGGTCAAACATGGAAAACTTCACAGGGTCGAGAGGTGAGTAAACCCAGGTGACAGACTTAATCGAAAGCCTGTTTAAACATCGTGGTTGAAACGGATTGGAACATTCCTCCTTTTCAACGTGGATTATGCTACGATATTCACACCACGATGACCCCGTGAATTCACGACGCCTAAATCGAAATCGAGACCAGCGGATTAAATTAGAAAGTTTGAGCATAGGGGTGTTTTCAATGAGTTTACCAAGAATTAAAGTAAACCGAGAACAAACAAATAAATAAAGTAAAATAAAATATAAAGTAAACTGATGGGACATCAGGAATTCGGAAAGTAGCGTCTGATGGATTTAATGATTGTGTTAACCATAATATTCTCCATTGGCTTAAAACTTTAGTAAAATAGGTGTCCGACTCGATCGAGAGCCAGTTCGACATCGAGTGAGAATTTTTTTTTTTTAACAGGGTCGTATTAAATAAACCAAACAATACACTTTATAAATTTAGATCATGTACATATTTATTGGAAAAAGCAATTTGAATTCGTTATGAGAACTGTTTATAATCCTCGACTTCCAAATTCCATATAAAAAAGAGGTATTTTTGACTGAATTCGTCGTGAACAATTAATTGAAACTTGAAGATACCCTGTTTTGGATTTAAAAATTGATATCAGGCTGGATTTTATCCAAACGCAACGTTATTGCAACCATTAGAAAGGGTGCATTTTCTTCTTTCAACTATTTTAGTACTCACTTAGCGTAAGTGAGAAAAATAAGAATGAAATTTTAACGAAAACCTATCAAAAGTTTTATGTTATTTCATCATATATAATTTATTATTATAGCTTAAGTCATTACGTGAGGTAGCCCTACCAAGTTTCATCTAGATCAGGCCAGTCATTATCTATTATCTTTGTGATTTTCGAAAAAGATCACAAATTCGGAAAGCGCAAAATACGATAATAAAAAAGTTATTTTTGATTACAAAAAAATTATTCAGGCTTTTACAAGGTGGAGAAACGGAATACAGACATTTTTCGTGCTAAATAAACATTTTAACCCACTTTATTACTATTGAAATATAATATATATTTAATTTGTGACCGAGTGAGGGGAATTGTGGTTTCTCACTTTTTTACTCACATTACTCTACGGTTGACTAGTTAAAAAGACAACGTTTAATAGTCAAATGTCGTGATGTTGCTCTGCCAAATAGTGTTCACGAACGTTATTGATGAGCCTGTCGTTTTTCCGTGCCATTGCGTGAGACATAAAATGTTGGTAGGAGTTCGGATCTCGAAGAATCACTTCGCTCAAAACGATATATACTTAAATGATAAGAGATCTATGCGCCTAATATGAAAAAGCCTACAAGACTCAAGACACATGCTTTTAAATACGTCACACCCCAGAAAAACAACAAAAACACAATTTTTTAGTTCACAATTAGCATACAGAAAGGACCTTAATAGCTTTGAGTAGAACACTTTTGGAAAATTAATTTTTAAAGAAAATGCTAAACGTAATTGAGTAAAGCAGAACAATATTTGTTGTTCTCGACGTTGGTTTACTTTGCCCGGATTTAAATACGTAAGACATTCCTATGAGTAGAAATGTTAAATGATGGGGTGAGTGTGGTGTTCAATACTTTCCAAAAGGATAGTTCCTACTCACAGTAAGAGTAGGAGTTCTTACTTTGAGTAGGAACTATCCTTTTGGAATGCCTATGAGTATGTACTGATCATAAGAGGAACGAAGTCACTACTTTAAAGAAGTGCGGTTGATATTTATTATGTCCTTCTTTGCCACTTCTGCGCTTTAGATGAAAATTATCTTTTTTAGTTTATACGCATTCAAGCTTGAATAAATTTTCCTCTGGAGATTTTACATGGTTCTGTTACAAAGACGTAGGAAAGTCTGTAATCAAGGAACAAGGTAGTGTACAGGTTATCAGAGAAAAAATTGTGGTTTTTCTTTCCTGGTTTCTTAAAAAATCAATTATGTATTTAACAATTTTGACTTCATATACTTAAGAAAATGCATAAGGTATAGGCTTCGGTCACGTAGAAGCGGAATTCCGTGTAAAGTTTAAGTTTTTCCTCCCGGGGCTCACTGTTGAAGATAGTCTCCCATTTTTCACCTACAACTTATACGATCTGTTTAATTGGCCATTCTGTATTTCTATATTATAGAAAGTGCACAACCTTTAAGATAATGGTTTTGAATATTTTGACATTGCTTATGACGTGGTGTTCAAAAGCAGCAAGCAAAATCACTTGAGAAGTTTCTGTATAAGCTCTTTTAATTCCTTTGGGTTTTGATTGAATTGTCTATGTCGGTTTATATGTCTTCAAATTTATAAAAAATTAAAAATAATATATATATGAAAACAGTAGTCGATCTTCTTAAAAAGACGTTGGATGAAGGAAGAATGAATAACCACAGCATAATTTGGATTCTGTGAAAAAGCTTTTTCTTCCTTGAGTCACTACCTCATCCTTTTCCATTACGACCTTAGATCTAGGAAAATGCATTACCCTTAAGATAGGTGAGCTTTCTCCAGGGTTACTCACTGTTTATCCCCTCAGGCGTTAGTATGGTCCTTCCGACCAGAAAGTAGTTGTGCAGTAGTTTCTGGGCAAATGATTTGAAGTAACTTAAGACATATTCCGATTCTCTTTTTAGACAGCAGACGATCTGTTTCTCAGTTATCATTTTTAAGGTGGTAGTTCAATTCGCAATGACCGGTATAATGGTCTATTGTTATTCTCAATTCATCCTGCCGCGAGAAAGGTCGAAATTTTTCCTGGTTGAGAAACTCCTCTGATTATTTTGCTCTTCGTGTATTCATTATTTTCTTCAGTCCTGCTTTCAGGTTAGCTTGAAATATGCCAATTTTCGATTCTGGTCCAAAAAGGTCCATTTTTATAGAGTATTCGTTTTTTTATAACCTTTTTATAACCTGTCCAACCGTCTAGAATATTCGTCAGGGTTTGCTAATTTTGTTTTCCCAGGAATTGGATCCTATGAAAATCCAGACCTATGGCTAGAAGAAAATATATTCATCCGTTTTGCACAAAAAAGGACAATTGGATGGATAAATAGACGGTGTGAGATAAAGAGGGTTATTTTTATTTTATCTATAACTCTAATAAATCCTCTTTATAAGTCTCTTTCAAATTACAAGAAATATCGTAAACCATTAGCTTAATATTTAACTATTGATTATTTGTTGTCAATTTAAACGGAGAAGCAAACAAACTGGCGATTACAATCATGAATATACCAGTGAATAATGGGTGTTTTTAGAATTGTCCTCAGTCGACTGGGTGACTATTAATGGGTCCCTTTTCATTCCGGCCTGTTTCAACTTGCTTTTAAATGGGTCAAGTGGGAATGCAGCCAGTTAAAACCTATGTTTGCAACATGAGTTATGCGTTCTGGCCAGGACCAATTAACAACGTGAGAAGTATGTCCGGGACCGAACCGGAGTCGCTTTGTCCGGGATTGAAAACGCGGATTATTTCCGTTCATGTCCCCAGGCGATATTTCCACCTCTATCCATGGGGTTGGCGGCAATTTTTACCCCCCTTGTGATATCTGGTCGATCGGTCTGTCAGTCGGTGAACTTTCGTCAACTGCTTAATCATTTCTGATCGCCTTTGGATCCGCCTAGCTCCGCCTGTTCGTGACCAGGTGCTGTTGGGCTGCACGCCATCAACACTTGGATCTATGTGCTAAATTGCTCAATTTCTGCGAAATTCGGGTTCGTCGTATAAAGGAAAGACGCGAGACAAAGCGAACCCACGTATTGTCATGTTTATCATGTCAACTGTATAACAGCACGTACTGCCTATTTCTTTATTTAATTGTTTTAAATAAATTCCCGCAACTGGTTGAATATTATTGTCAACAAATTCAATCCAAAGGTATCAGTGAATCTTCTGAGACTCATCCCAGACTGTCGGTCTAATTCTCGAGAAGGAGAATGGTTAGTCTTGCGGGGATGCCGTCACGTTCTTCTATAATTATTTCATTTATATGCTGTACAATTCAAATTTACAATTTTCCATAGATACGGGTTGTAATAAAGTTTTATTGTCAGATAGAGGGGAATTAATGCATAAATTGTCAATCAACTAATTCGAGATTACGTCTTGTAATTGGTATTCCTTGTTTCGTACCTAAGTAGGTTTGACGGTTACGAAACCGTTAAATGAAGTTAACGAAAGCACATAAACGAGGCCGAATTAATTAAATAAGGCTCAGTTCCCAGTTTGTATATTCCACAAAGGGCCAATTGGCAAACTGCGTTAATCCTAATTTGATTTTGGGATAATGGAAGCAAGTTTACGATTTGGACCTCGGCGGAACTGGGACAGGTTTTATCGCCTCTTTTATCCCAGGACTCGGTGACGATTTCACCTAATTCTCCTTGGGGTGGGAAAGAAGGAAAAGGTAGAAGGGGCTGTTTCGACCCTTCGATAAACCGGGGCGCTGTTTCTACTTTATTTCCGTATCGTTATCACCGAACGGTTATCACTGAAGCCAACGGGATAGAACTCATCTTGTCCTTATTGAAAACAGAATTACCCCTTTTCGAAGTTTTCTCCTGGAATTGGCCACGGCTATGTATTTCTAATATCCACTTATTATCAACTTGATAAGATTTTAATCGAAATTCCTTATATTTCTACCGCAGATTTTTTTTTGTGCTTATAGCGGGTCTCTCTCTTTCTTATTAGCCATCTGATCTGTCTTACAATTTCTCACTCAATCCCTTTCTCTCTCTCTTTATTTATGTATTTCTCTCTCTCTCTCTCTCTCTATATATATATATATATA
>CM077110.1:19875392-19888000 GCA_039619505.1 Cimex hemipterus | reverse complement strand
TATATATATATATATATATATATATATATATATATTCATTATAAGTTATAAGTAGTATATTATTTTATTGGTATATATTTGTGTGACTAGACTTTAATGCGTTATTTCGAGTGATTTTCAATAACTTCGAAAAATATTCTACTCCATTCTTATTGAACTAAACACGAACCGGGGTGACAGTCCCGTCCTGGCCAAATGTTTTCAACGAATAGCAGGATTTTTTTTTTGGGGGGGGGGAGAAAAAACATTAAAATCCACGTTTTGAAGGTTAGTTTTTTCATCTGTGATGAGTAGTTGCGGTGATGTATTTTATTTGTTAACGCGTTCGACTCGAAGTGTCACCTGGCGAATAAGCCCGAGTGTCACTGCGACCCCGTATGGACTTACATTACTTTCCAAAAGATGTTCTGGGTCAGACATGAAAACAGTCCAAGTGACCAAAGTAAGCAACCCAGAATTCGAAGCCAGAGTACTTACAAAGGGCTGCTTAATGCAGGTGCTCCTATCAACAACGGAGTCCCAGGGGTTTATACGTCTTTTGAATTGAATTTAAAAAAAAAAACTTAGAGAACAGGCTCAGCTAAACATAAGTTGCTCTTATTAACTACCAGACGACTTTAAAAAAATTTATCTCTCTATTGACCCGAAAGTTCGTTTTATTTGCTTATGAGATATCATGCTTACTATGTTACATCAGATTCGGTAGAGAATTTATAGGAAGTCGCTCTTCTTCATTGCTATACCTCAGAAAACAACTTCATGATTCAAGAGACATGTCATGTGAAAATCAAAGGTCTTCATTATCTGAAAAGATTGGATATTGTATTTAATATGTCACTCCTAATTTGGTATGAACTTCATAAAACAGCTTCATTGTCTACGGGACTTCATAAAATTGACTATTCGTACAGGCTGTTGTAAGCAGAAGTCATCTGAATCTGAAGTCATTTGAATCTGAAGAATCTTCATTACAAGCTGACTTTATTTTTCTAATGAGACTTCATGAGTCTGTTGCGTCTAACAAGCCAAACATTGCCCGATAAACCGTAGGGTTCATCATTTACCTTTATAGAGATTTTATGAAACCGCTTCATTATCCTAATTCATTTCATTGATGATCGGCTTGATTCATTAACGAAAGTTCCATTCAATTTTTCATAATAATATGATTTCCTGGAATAACTTCAGTGTTAAAGAGTCTTTTTTTATATTATTATGTAAAATGAAGAATTTTGATATTTTTTTGCTCAAGAGTTACTGGTTTAACTAAAAATATTTCTAAGCATCATCGTTCCTTTTTCAAGAGACTTCATGGGCCTGCTTATTTGTAACAAGATTTGGTAGAATACGCGATGGTTTTCATTACTAGCAAACTTAAAACAGTTTAATTACCCAAAAAACGGTGAATTAATTATTTTGGTCTAAACAAACTTCATGGATCTGCTTCATTGCCCTATCTTTCATTATCATTCGATCAACGTAAGCCGCTTCCAATTTTTCATAATAAGAGCCTCTTGGTATTATTATATATTCTGAAGAAACTTGAGGGAATTTTCTTTGCTCACAAGCTTAACCCAAGAGCCTTTAAGCCTCATAATTTCTTCTTTTTTTCCCAAGAAAATTCGTGAACTTTTTCGTCGTAACAGGATGTGATAGAAAACGTAGCTGTACACACTTTTCTTCATTACTATCTGACTTAAAACAACTTCATTGTCAAAAAGTACGTATTTTTACGTTTAATGGGACTTGACGCAACCACTTCCTTATTCATGGGCGTGCTTCATTGCAACAAAAAAACTATAGAGAACATACGTGAACATGCTATTCTTCATTACATGTTGATGTAAAATAACTTCATTGCCCAAAAGGCCATCATTCGATACGGGATTTAACATAAATGGCTCTTAATTTGTCACAATAGTATAAAATAATTATTCAGAAATCGTGTCATGCAGTCTGGTGTGATGTAGGTTTCAGAAAAATATTTTCTTTATCGTGCCAACGTTTCGATCTTTATTATCATCTTCAGGGATTTACGAACATGGTTTACATTTAACAAGTACATGTAGGATGAGGAAAAAAGTGTATTTGTACAATGCAATATATATATTTTACATTCAATCAAAGCATTTCTACTCACTCAAAGTGTTTGTTTTCTGCGTGAGTGTGTCATTCTTGCGTGTCGTGTTGAGCTTGCCAGGGAAATATTGCCGTTTTATGTTTAATTGGATTTTGAATGAGTGAGGGGGTTTTGAAAGACATTTTTGCATGAGTAGACGGCGTCTTTGAGGGGAAAAGAGCCGACTAAGGGAAAAAACGTTGAAAATAGTTCGGCCAGATTATCCTTTCGGGATTATATAGACGGAGGTTAATAGGAAAAGGAAAGCTAAAATATTGAAAAATTAGACAATATAAAAATGTTTGATGTATGGAATGTGATGAATTTATTTGTTATACGTTTTCTGTAATTATTCAAATATCGTGAGATGCGGTCTAGTGTGATGTAGGTATCAGAAAAACATTTTTTTTATCGTGCCAACGTTTCGATCTTTTATTGAGATCATCTTCAGGGCATGGGATTTACAAACATAATTTACATTTAGAAAATACATATAGAATATGGAATTTATACAATGCAAAAATTATATTTTATATTCTATCAAAGTATTTCTACTCACATTGTTTCCCTTTGTCGGCTCTTTTCACCTCAAAGAAGCCGACGACTTATACAAAATTGTCTTTTCTATACCCACTTCCTTCCCCACCACTTCAAAATCAAACCTATATAAACATGAAACAGTAAAATTTCACTGGCACTCTCAACACGACATGGCACAATTACACAGAAGACAAACACTTTGAGTGAGTAGAAATACTTTGATAGAATATAAAATATAATTTTTGCATTGTATATATTCCATATTCAATATGTATTTTCTAAATGTAAATTATGTTTGTAAATCCCATGCCCTGAAGATGATCTCAAGAAATGTCGAAACGTTGGACGATAAAGAAAATGTTTTTCTGATATCTAAATCACACCAGACCGCATTTCACGATATCTGAATAATTATCGACTAACGGTCTCAAATCACCACAAGTTGTATGAAATCACGAAACAACTAAAAGCATCTTTATAATTTTATACAACTTCATTGTCAAAAAACCGTAAGGTTCCTCAATTTGGTTTAAATAGATTTTATAGAAACGCTTCAATATTTATGAACCTCGTTCATTTTAACAAACAAATTGATAGAGAACATACATGAACAAGTTATGATTCATTACAAGTTGATTTAAAATACTTCATTGCCCAAAAGATCGTCATTTTATAAGTGGCTCTTAATTTTTCTCAATAGTTTAAAATCATATAACAACTATCAATCAGAATATTGATCATTTTATACAACTTCATTTTCAAAAAGACTGTAAGGTTCATCATTTTTACCTAAAGAGATTTTATGGAATTGCGTCATCAATATTTATGAGTTTGCTTGTCACAGTTGATATAGAACATACGTGAACATGCTATTTTTCATTACAAGGTGAGTTAAAATTATTTCATTGCCCATCGTCATTTGATAAGTGGCTCTTAATTTTTTTCAATAATAATAATAAATCGTGAAACAACTGTCTAAGAGAATCTTGATCATTTTATACAATTTCATTGCCGAAAAGACCATAAGGTCATAAGGTTCATCATTTTTGTCTAAAGACACTTCATTGTAACAAGAAAATTGATAGAGAACATACCTGGTAAGAACTTCAATGTTCTTTGTTCAAGAGCTACTGGCTTACATGGTCCAAGCATCATGTTTGTTTTTTCTTATTTTATTTTTCAAAGTATTCAAATCAAGCACACCTTCGTTATTGTTTAAGATTTCAAAATTGCTGTACTGCCAGCTTATAAAGAAAGATATTTTAATGATTGAGACAGCCATAAATAATGATAAAGGAAAGATTTTAAGATGCAAGACACCCAGTTTTAAGTATGCCAAAGGTTTCCTACTATCAATCAAATACTGAAAATTCGTTCAATGTTATAATTTTATTAATTTCAGCAGAGATAAGGAAGAAGTTAAAATCCAACGGTCCCAAGAAGAGATTCCATCTAGAGTAAATCGAGATGGAAATTCGGCGCACGCCTCTCTTTAATTGTCCCAACCTAGGTTGATTCTGTATTCAGAGGCCGGTGGAGGACACGGCGGTGAAATATTAACTCGCCGGCCCCCTTGGAAAGCGTTAATATCCCTAAAACCAAATTTTCCTCAAAGGCCCGCGACAATGAATAGTTTACCGGCCTGTTTGCCCCAGCTAACTAGTTAACCTCGTATTTATTACATATTCAAGACAGGACAATAGTGTTATCACGATGACGGTTTAACACTTCCTTTACACCGTGGTAATTTAACGGCTTTAATCATTAGTGGTTTTTATGATTTTGTACCCATGAGGAAATAACTTGTCGGACGACTATAGGTAAAGATGCAACCAATGTGGTCATCCCTGGTATGTCACGTTTTGACTGTGCCACTAGTCTGACCCACACGGATAGACAAACATATTCACAATTTGTCAGAAAGTAATTTCAAAAATATATTTTGGGAAGCCAGCCTGCGCTACGTGCGTAGAACCACAAGTAACCATCATCTTTTAGTTTAAGATCATCCCTCTGATAGATTGAACATAGACACAGAGAAAATATCATATTACGCTTGTAAAATGGATAATACCGAAGTAAAAAATTCAAGAAATAGTAGCTAAATTTAGGCATCACTCGATCACAATTTTTCAAGGTAGAAGTGTACTATCGCCACGTTGAGTTTTTTGACCTGATTCTTGAGCTATTGTAATATTAGCGATGACCGAAGTAAAAAGGGTTCTTAAATTCGTATGATATTAGAATAATGTACGGATAAAGATAAAAGAAGTAGTCACAAGTTCTTCTACACCTCGATCTGAGTAGATCAATTGTGCTGGTCTATTTTCATAACTCCCTTGTCAGCTTCACGCATCAACCTCTACAGCTTTGCGGGCGACTCCCTAATGTAGGAGATCTTGCTTAAGCATTGCCTCTTCTAATCGTAAGAAGCTACAACTACATAAACGCTCATAAAAACAGAAAACATGTCCTGCTACCTCTTTTTCTTCCTGGCAGTGTCTGAACAGGGTTTCTTCTGTCTGCATTCGTATCCGGTGCATGTGCCTTTTCACGAGTCCAATATAGAATCTTCTTTCTGCTGCGTTATCACCCAGTAATTCCTTTGTTAGTTCAGCCAATGACTCTTCTATGAATCTCTCGCGTCCTCATGAGTGGTACTTTTCCACCAGGCTTTGAACTCTTGACCTTAATATAAACACTTTATAAAAAATACAAATAAAACTTTCTCATAGCTAATCAAGTATTTCGGAATTGTACTAAAACCTAAATAGTACATTTATTTCAATTTCCCTTTAATATCTTTCCGGCGAATGGCCACAGGTCAGACCTCGTTGCGTTTGGCACAGTATCTCACGGCGGGTCTTAATTTCCAATCCGATCCAACCTTTGGGAGTGGACTGAGGAGTCTATTTGCAAATATAATATATTGAATGAAAATAGAAGATCTTATTTGCAAAAAGAAAATACATTTTTCCAAGGACGTATAACCAAAATTGAAGCAAAGACAGTTTTTATATAGCATTTATTATTCTGCTGGTGGTTGTGGCTGGCAGAGATTGACTTGAATAGATGATATGTATAAAAAAAAATAATACAAAAAAGTTCCTTAGGCAAAATTAAATTAAATTAAAACTATTTAATATAAAATTAATCTGTTTCGTGAACTGTCTGTGGTACTCCAGTGCACACTTTGGAAAACTAGCAGATATGAACAATCCAGACAATTAACTATACGATCAAATACGCACAAAACTTTAGCAGTTCGAAAAAAAGAGAACCCGAAACTAAGAAAGAAGGAGATACCCAGCCAAAAATAGTATAGGTCCTCCGTCGCTTAACACACTTTTTAACACAGTTAGCAATGCTCAAATGGATTATCCCTCTGAGAGAAGTATGGTAAGGTATGGTATGGTGGGAAAGGATAACAGGAGGCGAGGTTTATGTACCCCAGGCACTGCAGCCTTCTGACTTATTGTACCTTCCTAGTTCCTTGGTTTAGTCAATAGACTCGATCCTTTTTCTCAGAAGTCATTGACTGTTATTGCTTCAGTGTGGTTCTCTGAGTCGTTTTTATACGTCATATTGAACCTACATTGAGCCGTTGCTTCGCAATTGAAGATGATATGAGTGGCTGTTTCTTCCTCCTCATAACATAGTCTGCAAATGGGATCACTATTATATATGCCCATGTTATGTAGGTGTTTTCTCAGATGCCAGTGGCCGGTTAGTAGTCCTACCACCCCTCTGAGATTTGCCCTCTCCAATTGTAGTAGTGTTTTTGCTAGTTTTGGTGAGGGTTGTTTTATCATAAGTTTATGTCTAGCACTGCTAGAGTTTATCCACTTCTCTCTCTGTTTTATTTGGATCCATTCTGCGATGGAGGATTCTACATTTGTTTTGGATATCCCAAGGATAGGCTCGGGGCCTATGTATGGTCTTGTGGATTTTCATCTAGCCAGTCTGTCTGCTTCTTCATTACCCAAAATTCGCCTGTGCCCTGGCACCCAGTTATGCCATTACCTTGTTATGTTTTCCAGGTTTTGGAGATTTTGGATGCATTCACTGATTAATTTTGATGTAATCCTTGTACATGCCAGTGCTTTAATGGCTGCTTGGCTGTCTGATCTTATGAGGATTTTTTGTCAGTGTAACCTCTTTTAAGATTTTCCGGGGCACAAGCATTGTAGCATGTATTTCTGCTTGAAAGACCGAGGTGTACTTCCCTAATGAGTTTGATTGCTCATATTTTGGGCTTGTGCAGAAAACACCCGAGCCATCCGTATACCATATCATTGCATCCGATGTTCTCCTGTTTTCTTCCTCTCTTTTGTAGTCCGTTAAGATTTTGTAGGAGGTTGTGAAGATTGTTTCCGGGACCTGGAGTCAGTCCCCATTTCTAGTAATGGGTGTCTGATTTTGTTAATTATGGTCGTGTGCCCGAATTGTTTGGTTCCTTTCCAATTTAATTGTTTTTGGAGCCTGAATGAGCTTTTCCTAGCCTCTCCCTGTATGAATATTTCTAGTGGAGGTAGGTTTAGCAAGGTTTCTAGTGCATTTGTAGGGGTTGTTCTCATCACCCCTGTGATACATAGGTTTGCTAATCTTTGTAAGCTGCCTAATGTTTGGGTAGCTACTTTTTTTGAGCTTTGTTCCATCAGATTAATGATCCATAGGTTATTCTGGGTCTTATTGCCTGAGTGGAGTAAATAAGGTGGTTAAGTTTTCATCGAAGTTTGATGACCAAATTTATATTGATAGAAGAAAACGTTAGATTATTATTGGTTACGTCGAAAAATGCTTTTAAATGCTCATGTTCCTTGTACATCAGAATCTGTTCTATCTAAAAGACAATTCGGTACAACGTTCAAAGTGCCAGAACGAATAGATGATCCAAAAGCCGAGAATTTAGAGAACCATTCTTCATGGTTGTTAAAGGAGAACACAATGTGAACGCCTTAAACCAGGATAAATTAGCATTAATTATTTCAACCCTCGTAATTTTGGAAAGAATTTAGTCTGGAAGAATGTGTCCTTAAATATGAAATATGGAGTATGATGGCGTAAACGAATAAAAGGTCAGTTGATTTCTTAAATTATGGCATGTGGTTAGGTGTAATATTTGCTAGAGGAATAATTTACGAATAAAAATTAAAGGCTGAAAAGTTGGACTAGATCGATCTGCAAATCTGGAAAACTAAAGCATATCATCGAACACACACTGATTTAAACTTAATACTACGTTGAATAGTAGTGCTACGTAATTTTTTATTTATTAATACTTTTGTGCATTAACATAGATCAAATGGGGACATATTAATTTTCCAATGGGTAGTTTAGTAATAGTTACACCTCAGTTCACTAATTAGTGTCACAGTTTATCTAATTGAATTCACATCGTGACTTTTACAAAAGTAATTCAAATGACTTTCATCTTCAGTCGACTTACGATATGCTGAATATGTAGCAGGCGGTTGGCCTCGGTGTTTGCTTGACTTGGCAAACGTAGGTAGAGCTTAAAAGCACACTGTATGATCTCAGTGTCGAAGGGCGGGGCGTTCAGATCTCTGTGTATGTCGCTATTTGCGATCTTAAGAAACCGTGTTGCGTAGAACTTTATTTTTAACATTTGAAGTTCGATTGTTTTGGCAGACTGCAAAGCTGTATTTTGTATTGATAGCCGGAAATTCGTTCAGCAACCAACAATTCTGATATGTGCTATCCAATTTAATTTTATTACCTATTGTCATGCCAAAATATTTTTTTATTAATTATATTTCGAGATCATGAATGCGAACTGGTGTGACGAAGGATTTAGGAAAAAATTTTCTTTAGCCTGCCAACGTTTCGATCTTTGTGTAGAGATTAATGACCGTTAATCGATAATTATTCAGATATCGTGAGATGCGGTGCCATTCTTGCGTGTCGTGTTGAGAGTGACTGCAGTGTGTGCAATTACACAGAAGACAAACACTTTGAGCCCTGGAGATAATCTCAATAAAAGATCGAGATGTTGGCAAGATAAAGAAAATGTTTTTCTGATACCTACATCACATCAGACCGCATCTCACGATATCATAATAAGTTTCGACCGTTATTGAGATCCTCTTCAGGGCCTTGTATTGTCTACTAAAAAATAAGTTCTCTGATTCGTAGCGTATTGTTGGCAATGTCCTTCAGAATGCTCTTTGCTTGGTGTTCATATCTATGCGAAATCTGTTCATAGAATGTTCATCGTTCTCTCGTGTAGAAAGTTTTTAGACGTAGGTTTTAGAAAAACATTTTCTTTATTATGCCAATCAAGCAAAAAGTATTCATAAGGAACAATGAAAAGAAACTTGCATCGGCTATCAATCAGAGAAATTTTTGTTCGATGGCACACAATACAAGACTCTGAAGATTATCTCAATAAAGATCGAAAAGTTGGCAGGATAAAGAAAACCCTTTCTTAAATCGTACGTCACACCAGGCCGCATCTCACGATCTCCAAATAATCATTAACTAACGGTTATTAAACACCATACATTTCAAACTAATTTACAGAATTGTGGTAGGGAACTACTTTACTATAAAAAACGTTTCGTTGGTCTACTAATGTTGTTTTTGTTAAATTTACATATACATGTTTCCGGTTGTTTATGTTGTATGTTTATGCTACTTACTTACTTCGAAGTATCTAACATTTTTGTGCTATGTCAACTACCCTTTGCAATAGGTTCATGCATGCATGGATACATGATTCGCCTGTGAAGGCAACTGAGTCATCGTTAAAGTCATCGTTAAGTTAAAGTCATCGTTGCGACGGTTATGTTTTCCATCAGGTCACTTGGGTACTGCCAGTATACGGGCCTCGGGTGCTTCTTGTGTTGTATTGTATCTTGATTATAAACAAATCAGAGTATTCGCCTTGTTTAATTTGAAAGAGTCTTTCCGAAAGGTAGTGGTGAAAGGTCCAACACATTATCTTGGGAATACCTTTTTTTAGCTTATGTAATAAACCTTCGTGGAAAACATCGTCAAAGGCTTGCGATACGTCTCTAAATGAAGCAGGACATAATTTTTACCTTCTAGAGCTTTTTCTAAATTCGGGGTTTCTATTGATCTGCCATATCTGTTTGAGAGCTTAGTTCTGAATCCGAATTGGTGTCTCGGTATAATGTTCGTTTTTTAAAGGGTTTCAGTCTTTTTAGAAGATGACATGTCGTATGATAGTTTACCCGGTTTTCAATTATTTAGAGGAGTACAATGTATTTAGGAACGAAGAGATATGATGATTTCCTTTTTTTATTATGTTTCAAGATCAAGAAACTTTTAACTGAAAAGATGTCAAACTACTTGTACAATTTTCGTCATATTTTATATTTCATGGTTTATTCTATTTCATTCCAATCATTATTGTACAAAGTTTTGACAATATACTTAATATACTAATAAAAAAAGTTTACGTGGAAAATTGCAAGAATTTTGCAACTGGAAGGTTTTTAAATTCCTACATGGAACGTCTCTCGATTAGGTTTATAAAGCATTCTGTGTTTTATTTTTTATTTTCAACCTCGTCGAATAATGGAGATGTACATGTAGCCGAATAATGAGGCTCATCAGTGAGGAAGATGGCGCTGACTGATATTGATGGCACCGTTGTGTTATTTATGGCTTCCTCAGTAATGGTGACGTTGTTCTTCTCGGCCCTTATTTTCAACTTCTTCTTGTTACATATCTCTAACAGGATTCGGCAAATTTCGAAGGTCCGGGTGTCCCCGCTGTGTGAGATGTCGCCTAATAACTTCCTCCTTTCGTTAAGAAGCCCTCTTTTGACGGTAAACACGGGTCCGGGCCGTGCCGCGGCAGGAGCTGCGGAGATGATCAGACTTCCTCGGATTAAAAGGATTCGTTCCTCATGGGTACCCTGTCGTCAGGTGAAAATTACGAAAAGAATCCTTCCATGACGCCTATGGTAAACAATAAATTATAATTAATATAAAGGTCTTGCAAACACGAACCTCTTAGAAGGCAAAAATTCAGCCTTTGAATTTTTTGGAAATAGCTGTTCAGTCAACAATTAATTAAAGGAACAAACAAAACTTGGTCATTAAAGAGCCTAATTGCTCCTATAAATCGTGGCTTTTTCTCGGTTTAATAGTGAACGGGCTTTTGGGTAATTTAAGATAATTCAAATTCGCACTGACCCTAGATTTACAAGTTACGCTGTAACTTACCGCCAAAATTACAAACTGTTATATTTTTCATAGCACAAAGGAATTAATGTGACGTAAAAGAAATCGCTGCATTTTATTAGCGAATCCTCGAAACTTTACCTTTCTATATATCTGATTTACACTGCTCTTAATCCGAATTGCTGGCTTGGTAGGCTCGTTTTTTTAATGAAGGGTTTCAGTCTTTTTGCATGATGATACATCGTGGGGTGGTTTACCTGGTTTTAGGATCACATTTAGAGAAGTATAATGTATTTAGAGACGAAGCTGTTTGATTTTTGTTTCAATATGTTTCAAGATGAACTCCTCGAAACATCTGTTGTCCGTTAAATATGTTTTGTATCTTTAGTGTCTCATTGAATTTCTTCATTATCTAATAGATTTGGAAACTTTCAAGTATGAGTCGAAACACTCTTCTTCTCTACTTATTATGCCAAAGAGGGTGTTCCACATGGCAGCATCCTTTGTCCGATTATATATTCAACACGCTCTGCCGACATCCCTATCAACCCGGTACAGTCGTTCTAATGCAGACAAAAAGGTTGTACACTAAAATTCATTAAACAACGTTGCTTGTAGTATTTGAACTGTTGTTTAAAACTGTGACTACTTCATTATCGTAAATTACATAACATACAATATTGCTCAGATGTATGGCTGGGCGTTACGGAAGCATTCGATCGACTTGTGGGACCGGCCAATTTTACAAGCTGAAACGTATCCTCACACCTACTATCTCTTATTGACGTCGTTCCTCTTGGATTGATGGTTTAAAGTGAGAATCGGTACAGATTTTTCACCCAATCAAATGTTCATTTGATAAATTTGTTGGTCGAATCCCGAGATACACACTGCTGACGTAGAATTTTTAACAGACAACTCACAACCTATGCAGATTACACCGTATCCTAATCTACTAGCCTAGATCCAAGAAATCGGCAGACTACCAGCAAGAATATACTGTGGACAATTCTCACTATAAAACAAACATTATACCACTAGTGGCGATAAGAATCGATATGAGTAAAGTGTCAAGCATTTTCTTACGAGTACTTTTGGTATCGAATATTTTATTGGATACAAATTCTGTTTCGAGTACCGAGTAGTATCGGTAAATATTCAAATAGATTTTTCATCAAGTGTTCAAGTAATATTAAATTGTTAGTTTCATTCGAAACGTACTTTTCATCCAAATGGGGTTCCTGTTAGGAGCGCATATAAGCGGCATCTGTTAGTAAAGTTAATCGAGATTTTTATTTGGTGGTTGGTAACTCTGCTCATAATTCTGGTAACCCACATTTCTTTCCCGCGCCGAGGTACTTTTAATGAAAATGTTTTTCTCTTCATGTACCTAAGACGTGTTCGGCTAGATACCTGCACATGTCTCCTCCCAAACGTAAGGCATGAGGTAATTTTACTAAGAAAACTGAACCGTCTGAATCTTGTAAAATGGGCTGGAATCATTTCAATATTTGACAAGAAATCATCATCAAATTTCTCAAACTCAATAACGATTAAAAAAAATGCATAAAAATATGAAAAAAACTGTAAATTTTTGTTTATTTTAACGCACGAGCGTATTTTATTCACAAGTCTATAGTGAGTAAGTTGATCATTTGTGAATAAGCAAGAGTAAGTACACTTTAGTATCGAATATTTTTTGGTATCGCACGTCACTATATACCACTACACCTAATTTATATATATATATATATATATCTTATACACATCTTGAG
>CM077110.1:19851939-19871220 GCA_039619505.1 Cimex hemipterus | reverse complement strand
GATGTGTATAAGAGACAGGAGAGAGAGAGAGAGAGAGAGAGAGAGAGAGAGAGAGAGAGAGAGAGAGAGAGAGGAGAAAGAAGAAAAAAAAGAGAGAGAAATAGGTAGATGCTACTGCCTAGTGTGTCTAAAATATAGACTGACATTCCTAATTCTGAACAACTTAAACTTACAGTATATACTTCAGTGAAAAAAAAATCATCAATTCGCAACGACAAAATCAAGACAATTATATCGATTACTATTTCAAAATTTGGGTATTCTTGCAAAACTAATACCCTTAAGGCTATATTGGGTCAATTTGAACCGAAAACGCCCAGAACAGATCGGGTTTCTTTGAATATCAACTCATTAAGAAAAATGAGACCAAATTATCAGAGGATATTGATAACAAAATCCTATCGTTATTCGACTGACACATCTAAAGATATCTAAACGATCTGAACTCAACATCCATCCAAGCTTGAACAATATCTATCGCCCATAAAATTTGATCCCATTTTTAGGATTAATTTTAACTAATTACAGAGAAGATATACCTAAATAGGTAGAAAAATAACAAGGATAAGTAAGAGAAGATAGACATAGCCTAAGCCAAATCGACAAAAAGATTTTTAGGAATAAATGATATTATTTATTCAAGTCGTGTTAAGTTATTAATCTTTTTTTAACATAGTTGCTTTCGGTGGTGATTAGTGATCGTTATTTGATAATATTTACAAATCGTGAGATTCGGTCTGGTGTGACTTTAGTTTCAGAAAAACGTTTTCTTTATCGTGCCAACTTTTCGATCTTTATTGAGATCATTTGCAGAGCTCATAGTGTTTGTCTTCTGTTTAATTGTGCCATTCATGCGTGTCGGGTGGACAGACTTTCAAAACATTTTATAAAGAATGAACGGTGGTGTTCAACCCTTTTTAAAAAAGATTTCTTTACCAACGACCCGATTTCGTGCTTTTAGCTCATCATCAGTTGAAGGAGTTTAACAGAGCACACACTGTAGAACTCCTTTAACCTGATGATGACCTAAAAGTTCGAAATCCGGCTCTTAAATAATACGAGAGAGAGAAAGAGAGAGAGAGAGAGAGAAGAGTAAGACTAAAGACAGATGGACAGAACGAGAACGAGAAGACTGACAGAGCACTGCAAATAACAAATTGGCTTAAGTAGAAATGTAAAATTGTAAAATCAGTGTCACATTATATTTGGAAAGGTACGTAATAAATATGTTTGTGTTTCAGTTCTGAACTTTCTTTGTAATGCTGTTCCCAATCTTCTAGCCTAAGTTGGGCTCGATTGAATCACCAGTTGTCCGGTTAATCGTTGCCGACGCGGCATCTGGTCCTTTCTCACGCAGACCTACACGAAATGGGTCCGCACGGTAGCTCCGCTGCATCTCTGATTAAATCCGTACCGGTTTGTTATTTAAGTACGCCGCCCGTGAGTGGAATAATTAACGAGGAAATGGAGGAAATCAGTGGACTCTCTGATGTCGGACCGTCCGTCGATATAAATGAACTACCTGTCTGATTATGTATGCAAACTCTACCGAATTCGTTAAAGTATAATGTATCTTTTTACTCAATTTAGTTAATTATTTAGTGTTTTATTTTATTATAGAATAAATTTCTATACCGATGGTAATTGTGTAAATAGTTCACCACCTTAGTTTTTTCTTTCATAAGGGCACATTTAAAAGTGTTGTGATTTAAGGTCTCAAACTGGACTCTTCCAATGACAGAATCGACTGTTCAATACAATATTGCCTTCGTTGGCAGCAAAGGAGAAATCTCCCCCTTCACAAATAAACCAATTAACTTGATGACTGTACTTCCCTTTGTAATCGAAACGTCCAATTGCCTCAGAGGCGAGCCGGCTATCTGTTATTCGATCGGCCCGGGGAGTTTAAGGAAAAGGAGGAGTAGCCAATTTTCTTGGCAGAAAGCCTCGAGGAGAGGAAATTAAGTGAAACGTAGGTAAATTTACTTTCTCCCCCTTCAGCTTCCACGGCCGATATTGCAATTTCCTTTTGTATTAGCCTGTTAATTGGTCGATTGAAGAAATTCGAATTTAAATTCGACCAAGTAGGTCGATAATTGGCTGTTGTCCAGTATTTAAACTTCCTCTACTACAACACATACGCACGTGTAATAGGAAATTTTCCCATATTTCAATCCTATCTGGATCAGATTTGGAGTCAGCGATCCCGTAATACAATGAGAGATTAGCAAATAAGACGAACGGCGTTATGTCTTAACAACAGACATAATTAATTATGCCTTACGATCCGCTTTGTCCCACTGCCTTCAATATCAGACGCACTTCTGTTTGGAACAGTCGAAAATAAATCAATTCTATTCTGAAACTAATGATTTGTTTAATTAACCTTAGCAATGCCATAGGAGACTACATATAAATATAAGTTATTCTTTTGTTGGATAGGTTTGTTAAGTTATTAGATTATTATTATTTTTACATTCAACAATAGTATGACTACTTCATCTTGATTTAAAAAAAAAGAACAAAAATAGAAATCAAATAGTAACTAAACAATTGGTTTATTATTGTGGAGAAAAAGAAATATACATGAACAATATAATTCCTTATTAGAATTAAATTTAAATAAATTTAAAAAAATAATTTTCCTTTTTATAACCTTCTATGTTTAAGTAAATTTAAAATTAAAGATTTCCCCTTTTTTTTGACAAGAAACCTTTTGATTAAGAAATAAAAAATTATCTTACTTACGAACAAAAAATATAATTATAAATCAAAATTAATTTTCTCGGTCAATGAACAAAAAAATCCTTTTCTTCGGAACTAGTACTTCGAGAGAATGTCTCCTTATTATTTTGCCGATGTTCATGTTACCGCATTCAGCATAAGACTCACTTTCTTTTCTGTTTCCTTTTTGATCCTGCAGGTCCAGAAGGGCAGCGCCGACCGACCTTGTTGATACGTAACACTTTTTTTATTAACTATTAACTTTCTCTCACTCTCTTTCTCTCTCTCTCTCTCTCTCTCTCTCTCTCTCTCTCTCTTTTTCTCTCTCTACCTACATACATACCTGCCTGACTATCTATGAAGCTATCGTTCAATCCTTCTGCTTCACTATTTAGTTTTATTTTCTTACATATTTCTTATATTTTTAGGTCGTGTGTATTATATTTATCTATTTATGTTAGTTTAGTTTATATTTATTCTATTTGTTTTTTTGTTTTTTTTTTCACTCGTTCTTTGTTGCTTTCTTTTAAATTGAATTTGACATGTTGTGGGATAGATTTTTCTCCTTTTCAATCCCTTTCTTATTCTCTCTTTCAGTTTAACTTCTCTCTCTTATTCTCTTTTTCAATATCTTTTCCTTTTGTGTCTAAATATATTCTTGCCTTTATACATCTTATTTATTTACTTGTATAACCTAGTTTGAATCTAGTGATAACCTAGTATAACCTAGTGAATCTATTCACTCTTCATTCAGTCAAGATAAAATCATAAGTAGATTTAAAAAAAAGTTGTAGTTGGGAAGGGTGAAAATCATTGAGATTGTTAAGCGTAGATGTTGATATAGGGTAAAGGATGTGAAACAGTTAGTGCCACTAGAGTAGACCAAATTAAAAAGCAAACATATAAAGAAAAAGCAACATTAAAACGTTGTGTAGAAGGAAAAGAAGAGAGAAATTTAGCCCATAGTTTCGTACAGAAAGATAAAGTAAACGTTTAAAACTTGTAAATAAAGGTTAAACGATAATTAGTGATGGTAGTATTCTAGTATTAATTAGTACTCTATTCTAGTAAAATAATAGAGAAAGAAGAGAGAAATTTAACAGACAGATCTTTCAATGATTGAGAGTGATGAAAAAGAAAGGGGTGAGAGGGATGGAGTTAGATAAATAAATAGATAGAGAGTGAAGAGAAAGAGAGTGAGTTTAAAAAAAATGTATCAGAAAGACCAAAAAAAAGAAAGTAAAATGACTTTGACAGTAATGGCGATAACTCCTGAGGGAAAACATTGTCTATATAAAATAAAGGATATGCTAGAGCGACAAAATGGTAAACAAATAGGGATGAATATGGCAGACAAAGTAAGAAAGAAAGGAAGAGTTAGATGACGAGCATGTGCAAGGGTGGGAATATAAAAGAGTTCCTAAGGGAAATTGAAGATAAATTAAGCGCTTGAAGAATGGAGCAAAGGAAGAAGATAAATGAAGAATAGAAGAGAGGAAAAGGTGAGCAAGAATGAGAAAAGAGATGCATTGAAGTAAAGGGTGTTTCTTAAAACAGGCGGGTTAGTGCGGAGCGATTCCTTTTTTTATACAAGAAAATGTAGGCAATTCCAATCACTTTGATTTATAATATTGTTATGTGAATTCGGCCCGAATCCATTTAGTAAATGGGTATCCCTTTCAGATCCAGGACTGAAAAACACGCGATTTCTTACTCCGTACAAGGGCGTTTCCGACGTACATAGAAGTTTTTCAACGAGGGATATTTCCCTCCCAGTTCCCTTTGGACAATAAAGCATTCATTATGTAGGATATTTCTAGCCGGTTTTATATATAGACTGGTTTTTTTCTACCCCACAGTTTATAGTTCTAACCCCCCCTGACTCATACACGACATTCCGTAGGAGAAATGTACTGGAAGCATGTAACAGAATCAATAAGCTTGCTTTTTTTTTTTAAATACTGCTTACATCGGGTATTTTACGGAGGGTTTTTTTCTCTGGATTTTAATTAATCTGTTCTCCCGCGGGATTTTATTAATTTAATGAGAGGGAGCGTCAATTAATTTATGAAACTGGGAAAACTGGGCGACGGAAAATAATTCATGTGATTAATAGCGTGAATTTCTCATTCCTCATTTCTACCAAATCGTAAAATCATCACAGAGAAACCGTTAAAAGCAGGAGCTTTCAGGAACATTGGGTTTTAAAACCGCGTAGGTAAATTTATTTTTTCAATTTTCTCTCTCTCTCTCTCTCTCTCTCTCTCTCTCTCTCGTTTTCGTTATTACTTATAGTAGCGTATTTATGAATAAATCAACAACTTGGCTTCTGGTTAAATACTCATAAAACTTTATTATAAAACGTTAATTGTATTGTAATTATAAACTGTTATAAAAACGTAATATTTTTTTATTATCCACTTTCCTATTAGTTACATAAACTTATTTTGTTTTTTCGTTTTTCGCACTTTTTTTTTTTTTTTTTTTTTTAATTTGCTTTGTACAAGTAAATTTTTTTGTTTGCTCCATTATTAAATATGTCGAGTTTCGAATTTGGGGCCGCAGGATTCGAACCCGGGCTCTGTCTTTGAGCCTTATCCCAATAACGCCCCAATGTTTTAAGTCAGTATGTAAAAAAGAAGTCCGTCGTTATTTTCATTACTACATCTCACATACCTCCCAACCACATAACCATTTGCAGGTTCATAAGGCTTCTTCCTTAAATGTCCAAAATCCTAGCAAGATTTTTTTTACAACTTATTACTCACCATAGTTACACATAAAATCATTCCGTCTTATCAACTCGGCTTACAACGCCATCATTCCATGTTTCAATTTTTTTCAAGGTTTGAGAGCTGTTGAGACTCTCGTCTTTGCTCTAGAGAGTTACGAGTCTTTGTTACCCGTGTTCCTTGATGTAACAAAGGCTTTTGATAAGATCTGCCATCTTTCATAGACTTAAACGCTTTCTACCTGCTCTTGAAATTCTATCTAACAGACCGCTGCTTCAGAGTGAGGGGAATCCGACAGCGTCTCACGAGGGAGCATAGTCAGCCCCACCCTACGTATCATTTATATAATGCTGACTGCCCCAATCCTTCAACGTCGATATCGCAATTTTGTCTTCTAACTATAATCCTATTCAACATAAAAGATCACGTTGCGCTATCGAAGACTGATGCACAAAGTGAAGGACAAAGCTGAATGAAGAAAAAAGCAGCAAGCAGCAAAGTGTGTGTGTTCACAGTGAAAAATCAGCCTCGGTGTATATCAAAAACAAAGAGATACCGACATTCATTTAACAGAAAGAATTTGGACTATATCTAGACTAAGACTGACGTAGAATCCCCTCATAAGACTTGTCTTGCTATAACAGAAGTTATAGACAACAAGAAGACTTATAAGACCTAAATCTGTCTTGACCTTCATAACTAAACTAACCTTACATAAGATTTTACAGGGACCAATTTGGACGGTGTAGAATTGGGGTTCTACTACGCCTTCTAATAATCATCAGACGAAATTTTAACCTAATTTGTTCGACATGGTGCACTGTGAGTATTCTATATTCCACATTTAATCAACCTAAATATTTTTTTCATTAAACATTCTTACAACTGGGTTTTTGTTATTGCAGCCGTGCCTACAACCGCGGTAGCCGAGTGGTTAAGGCGTCAGACTCTCGGCTAGTAGAACCCGTGGTCGTGGGTTCGATCCGCACCGTCGCCTCTGGAATTTTTCTGACGCCTAAGGGGACCGGTGGCCGCAATTGTCAGAAATTGACACGGCACTCATCAATGGAAGGGGCGGGACAGGACTCAGTGACCCTGAATCTGGTCCCAACCCCCTTCAAAAATGAGTTTCTTCGATGGAACAACGACAACGAGGGCTCAAATTCACTTTGTGTTGTGAGCCCTCCCCCAAAAATGGAGCATTGTACATAAGCTGAATAGCTGCAGTGCTCAGAAGGGAACTCCTCCAGTCCCTGGTGACCATTGTATCCATCCATCCAATAAGCAAATATGTTTATATATGTTGGATTTGTCGTTTCAGTTTCTTTTGGGAGAAGTTGCCCCGTGGCAACACACCTTCGCACTGACATGCTTTCTATCTTCACTCTCATAAGAAGGTATCAGGCCATTTTCGATTCAATCTTCTTGGAGGATTTTCAAGTAGGGTAAAAAGTGATAACTGCCATATTAGAAGAGTGTGTTCAATGATTGATAAAAAATTTTATATAGTGTGTTATGATGAGGTCATGTACAAAAAAGGATGTGTATGTAGGTCGTTATGAATGGCGTAACTTCAAACGTAAGAAGGAGCATTTAAAATTTGACGGATAATGGGAATTATAATTTTAAGAATGAGTTGAGCCGAACACTTCACAGCCGTATGCCCAAAGAGGTCTTCATTTCTTGTAAATTGAAAGTTTGTTTACAACGTCTAATTTTAATACATATATAACGTAGGTTTGTTTGCTGTCTTTTCAGTCTTGTGCGGGATTCCAAGTTATCCATGAAAAGTCCAAGATAACGCACAAATTCAGTTGTAGGCAATGGGTTTACATTTATACTCACGACGGCAATACAAATATTTTTACTTAAGGAAAAAATTTATCTGTACGATTTTCGTTAGGCTTACCTTTATTGTCCACTTTGTGACCCATATTCTTAATTCATTCAGGTGTTATTGTAAGGGCCAAACCATTGGCTAATATGATTAACATAGGCCTTAAATTCGCTTTCCTTAAAGGGAACTGTATCATCAGAGAATGTATGTGTTGAAATGTTAGCATGTGTGAACAATAGCTGCAGTGTATATTGAAAATGGAAATGGACCAAGGATGTCTCCCTGAGAAACACCCGCCTTAATTCGTATGTAAGGTGAGAATTCAGTTTCCTGATGCATTGGGCAAAATCGGTCTAATATGAGATCTCAGTATGAGATAATTCGTATGAAGGAGGATGTTATTCAATTTCCAAAGGTAGCCCATTTACGAGACTCGACCTAAGGCCTTTCTGAATCACTAAAGATAACCAAACAATGGTGTTTTGGGTCGTGGGAAGAATTTTTATTTGAAAACCACCTTCAGTATAAGTTCTACAAAAAAAAGTAATTTTTTATACTTATAGATTTAACTTAATTTTTTTACGCCTACGGCTGTGATACTGAATTAACCTAGTTCATTTTTATTTTGGATTTATTACAAAATCTATGATTATCATAACAGTACACAATCTAAAATCGAACTAATTTGTAACCCCAAAGTGAAAAAAATGTAGTCACTGTTAACATTGATTACGGTGCATATATTCTGTCTTGAAAAATCAAACGTAACAATGAAATGAATAATATATTATTATTAAATAAAATCGAGCTTTTGAACAAAACCAATTATATTTGGCTTGATGTCGGCATTCTTAGGGAATCGTATCAGGCATAGTTGCGGCCCTTTGGCCCGAGGTATGCCGAGCTCGTTAGGGATGTTGCGGTGAAGAAGTGTCGGCATGTTTACGGGCATGCTGCATGTTTCGGATCGGTACTGGCATATGGCGGTCGACATGTGTTTAAAGAAAAAAAACCTCCGTTTGTACCAAGGGAGGGAACAAACCCTCATCGAATTCTCTAAAAGAACTCTTTTAAAGGCGATACCTTTGTTCATTTGTCTTTCAGTTTTACAACGCTAACCGAAACGAATCACGTGTTTGGTACATGAGTTTGATTGCCAGGGTTTCTTCCCAATTCAGTCAGCACCGGTGGCTTTTCAACTACAATGCCTCCGGATCATAATAATTGCATATTTTACCTGTTAAATCGAATAAATTTGTGCCGAGTGTTAATTACTTAACACATTGAGACTTCGGACAAAATTTCATCGTAAAAGGTTCACGTGGGCTTGCATGACGAATGTAATAAGTGGACGGTAATTATCCTGTTTCGAGTGAGTTCCATTGGGGGTAAAATAGGTCTAAAATGAAATAACCTATATGTTCCATTATGCACAGCTGTAAAAACAAAATTAATATTTATTCCTTAATTACTGTTGTACGGACAACCGGTTTTACACGTATAGCGTATCATTATTTTATTTGTTATTCAGTATAGTCCTATGTTTTTGTGCATTCCGTGTTTATATACATTTACTTGAAGGATTTCTGAAACAATACCTGGTAGAGGATAGAGAGAAAGAGGGAGAGAGAGAGAGATGAGATAGCCAGACAAAAAGATTACCATTACAAAACAATAGAAAAAAGACAAACTAGATGAAGTCAGCAATTAAATTGTAAGATAAATAAAAGGCACATAAAACAGAGGAAGGAGTGAGCGAGTGAGTCAGTCAGTCAGTGAATGAGAGAGAGAGAGAGAGAGAGAGAGAGAGAGAGAGATCGTTTTATTTACTTAATCTCTCAAGATTTGGTCTCGAGGACCACTCTTACAGCTAAAGAGATGTACAAATTTAGTTTTACAATCGCTCTACTCAATCTTTTAGAAGTACAAAAACAAAAATATTCCTCCAATTCATTGTATAATATTACATAATTTGTATACATAGTAACAAGAAGGCGAACAGAACCTAACAAAACAATAACTAAATAAATCAAATTTTGCGTTTCAAAACAAAATGTCTTCAGCACAAAGTAAAAGAAGTGAACTTTCTTTTACAGGATTATTGCAACTACTTATTAACAGAGGGATATTAAAATGTCCGACAGTATTATGATTTAAATTAAGCATAGTTTTAAATTTAATTAATTAAAATTAGAGAGAGAGAGAGAGAGAGAGAGAGAGAGAGAAAGTGAGAAAAAGAAAAGTAAGTGTAAGTCTGTTGTGACATTGATTTTGACCAAGATAGTAAAACAGAGGGCGATTGAATATAATAAATAATTATTAAAAAAGAAGAATCAATAGACAACAAGAATGAGTAGAAAAATCGAATAAGATTAGATAACAATGGTTGAACAGTTATCCAAATGGAATGAAGAGAATAAGAAGGAATTATTGTCGATTGTATAAAAGCCAGAGAGGGTATGTCAATGTGACGCAGAAGCCACTTGCCGTCAGATGTCACTTTAAATGATATTGAAGATCTATTTGCATTTTATTAATCCAATTTCTCGGAAGTGTTTCGATTTTAATTAATCATTGCTCTGAAAGCGGATTTACATGTTTAATCAATCAAAGTTAGACATTTACTCGTTACATCTCCATTCAAAATAGTCCTTCCGACCCCGTTAAAATTCTGAGTTGATTAAACCGCCGCGAATCCGGCTCGGCGTCGAATCGCTTTTTCAGAAAACTCTTCGAAAAAGAAAAAACTTTCAAAATTTCTGGGTCAGGTATTCCGGAATATATGACAATTGCAGCCGGAGGGGTTATCGATCCGCGCCCGGAACTCTTCCCCCAGTCGGTTTCTACACGTGGGCAGCCGACAATGCCGCCCCTGCCGCATTGAATTTTTCACAAACGGCGAAATGTAAGGGTCGGCCTAGAGGATTGTTTCCCGCCGGAGTTTAATCAGAGCATTCCCAGACGGATTGGAATGGGAAACTGGAGAAAATTCGACCCCGTGATCACCCCACACCCCAGGCGGATCTTCATCTCAATCAAGACGAACCACGTTTATCTCTTTAAACGGCTTTCAAACGACTTTCAACTTACACGGCGTGCTTGAAATTCTCGGCAAGACTGGACGATCTCGGCGACGATTGGTAGTTAACTCCTACGGTCTATTTGAACATATACAAAAGAAAAATAGTTATATTACATATCAATTTTCCCGTTAATTATACATATATGCCAACATCGACTGGTACATATCTGTACACTATTTTTATTTGGTTCATGAAAAATAACAGGACAAACCATATTAACATCCAGAATAATCCACTAATATGTGATAACAGTCTGGCTTGCTTATGATGCTCATGGGCAAGTAGGGTCGTCGGTGATTTTAAAATGATACAAGTATGACATATATCTTCCATGGCCATTAAGCAACTGTGTCCACTTGTTCCTCTATAGACATTATATTGCAGATGATGCATGCACCCTTATACAAGACTGTTCTAAAGCTTCTCATCACCATTATAACATACGTTCACTAGGGGTCGTAATAGTTTCTCAAGCGATGTGGTTCTTTTTCGACCGCACCGGTCTTATCAGATGTTTCTTTATAATATTGTGGCAAGCGATGCAATTATATTTACGAAACTTGCTTGCTTTGGTTTTTCTATTTAAGTTCAAGAAAAACGTCCCAAACTATAAGAGGAGTTTCTTTCTCTCTTGGCCCTTCCGACGAGATGATGAGCCTGGCCATCGCCCCACGGCGAGAACATCGACGGACTGAAAGAAGTGCTGTCCGAACCTCTCAGACCCGGCAAGTTCGATAGATAAATTTCATTTGGTAGGTTGGGAGTTCCATCACTTTCGAGTAGAAATGCATCCCTAGCTAGGAACTTGTGAGCAACAGGACGGCACTGTCTTTTGATTTCATCTGAATGATACCAACTGGGTCCCCAAGTCGATAAAGGTGTCTCATAAACAGAACAGCATCATCAAGATGTAGATGATTAGTCATGATGTATTTTATCTATACTCTTAGAACACCGGTGATTCCTAGTTCATCAAGGAATTTGATTATTGGCCTGCTTTCAGTGGTTTAATTTACAATAAGGTTGCGTTATTTACGGTTACAATATACTTTTCTGGAGTCTCACCATAGAACAACTACGAATCCAACACCCATAGCAAGCTACGAGCTTGGAACTCGCTTACACCCGTGGTTCAGGCAGACATGTCGTGGTTCACTGACCCAGAGACTAATCGTCCACCCGCCGTTCGTTTACCGAAAATTTCGTTCGCTTGCATAAGAATACAGCGTTTGTTTTGGAGGAATATCCATGTTTTTGGGCTACACTGTTCAGGGTATCAAGAGGCAAAGAGTTGCCCGTGGATATGAAGCTCACCTTTTCAACTTGCGCCCCATTCCCCGGATTATTTTTGATGTTCCTTGGGTCATCATTATTGACATTAATTCACCATTGCCCGTATCAAGCTTTATTTATAACAGTGAATCTGTGCAAACTAACTATTTTATTATTTTGACCGGCATTCTGAAGCATATTCTTCATAAAACACGTCACTGTCGTGGTTCACTTTCAACGCTACATAATGATACCATAATATACCCTAGCGGTTTTCTGCTATTAATTTTGACATAGAACAGCAAATGTACTGCTTATCCACCCAACTAATACCCAGAAACCTCGAGTAGTGTACGAAGGAAATCTGCCGACCTTTTAGGAAACTTTCGGCATAAGAGGCATCTTTTTCGTTTTGATGTAAAGCAACTCACTTTTAGCACATTTACATACATTTTGACGACCTATGCCCACTTAAAAATTGAAGAGAGTGTTTTGTTCGCCTTCCATTCTACACTGTAAACACTTGCTTTTAATAACACTCATCACGAGATTGTACCAAAGTATTTATCACCATTATAATTATTTGTATGTGTGGGTCTATGTTCTGTTTTATTCTTGAAAAGAAGATTAAATACAGAGATTTTACGTGATGTGGGTTACTGTTGATTTTTGTAAGTTTGTGAGTGGAAGGTTTTTATTTGAGTTGTGAGATTGAAAGGTCCGCTTAATGTAAATGTTTTCTTTACGAAACGTAAATATGTAGAAAGTCAAACAGACATTTACTACAGTAAATAAGCAAAATAACCCAAGTTTACAAAATTTGTTCAAAATTATTAATTACGAATATAATAATAATAGTTCATTAAATTTGTAAGCAATATTATTATAAAGTGAACATGAATGTCAATTTAAAAAACGCCATGGATTATTGGTCTGCCGGTTGGTGGTGACGAAATAATAATAGTAATAATAATGATATTCATACTACTACTAATAATAATAATATAACTCATTTTATACACTACAAAATGATATAAACCTCTATCTATATAATTTATCAGCAAATCATTAAAAATTCGTTTGGATTTGATAAATTTGAAAATAAGTTTAATTATACACAATACAATTTTTAAAATGTTGGTGGATGACGGTGGCCGAATGGTTAAGTCGGACACGTGCTTACATCGTACTGGTCCTGTGTTCGTATCCCGGCATGAGTTTTTAATTGTGAATAACATGGAGAAAGTATTGTATGTTATGACCTCCATACGAAACACCGAAAGGTAAGTTGGAAGTTAAGCCCTCCTGCGTGACAACTTTTGAAAAGGTAGGAAAAGAGGGCCAAGAGGCCGGGTCCTACTAGTTCCCAGTTGGGGAAATTCATTGAATTTATTATTGTGTTTATAGGGCCTCTAATTATTCGTGGAATCCTCAATAGTAATTGGTAAAAAGCTGAAATAAATATATTTTAATTTGACCTCGTAATTAAATGATAATAAATAAGATTGAAAGACAAATTTACAATTTATTAAAAAACAAAAAAATAAATTAAACCCTTTGCTGAAATAAAAATAATCTTTTGAAAAATAAGAATTGAGCTCCTCATTTATTAATATAATTTAACATAAAAAGTCTTGAACACACTAAAATATTAAAAGGAAACAACAAAAAAACCTTTCCTTTTTGGCTGAGAAGGGCTTCAATATTGATGGCTCTTCTTATTTATTTTATTTTTTAAATCTTCAGGTTGTGTTCAAAACTGTCCCTTTCGAAGGCACGGTCCAATCTGCCTCTCTCATCTCTCGCTTCTCCCATCCGTGAGACCTTTCCTTCCTACCATCCAGTCTTATGAATGTGAGGAATATGGAAAATCAAGAGGGTTGACTTCTCGTCTAGAACCCCCAAAGGGTAGTGGGACGTTAAGCCCTCCCGTATGAAAATTTTTGAAAAGTCATTCATTAGAATCCGCGGTACGATGGACCAAATAATATCTTTCAATTAATTAATCTTTAAGTAAGGTATTGGTTAAGATAAAAAGTCAATGTCACAAGCGGGATTCGAACCCAAGACCTTCGGCTGGATACGCCGCTGCTCTTTCACTTGAACTATCGTGACTTCTATCCACTCGGACGCTAACTTTAAAGTTTAAACTGTCGTTAAATCTATTTGATTCTCGGCGACAACTGAAACGGCCACGGCAGTTTTAGTGAAAAAATACTTCTTTTAATTTATCCAATTTTTCAAAAGGTCATTTGATTCTTAATATTTTTTCTTTTCTTAAGTAATTCAAAAGAAAGATTTTGTGATTAAAGGACAATAATTATTTTCTATGTATTACACATATTTTGCTAGGCGTGTCTAGTATAAATAGTTTATCTACAATCCCCGTCAAAAATATTAACACCCAAATATCGAATTTTTTATTTTATGACGTTAACCCTGTAATATTTGTGGTAATAACTAACAACAACACTATTTAATCGTGAGGACCATCGTAACAAAGATTGCTTTACAGATGGTTCACTTATCAAAGGTAAAAGAAGCTGTCCTGGAATCCACATACCTAAATTAGGTATGAACGCTCCTCATCTCTTGGCAATAATACCTACGTTTTTCAGGCAAAAATTTGGACCGTTGTAGAACACATATGGAAAATAAAATCAATGGAAAAGGTATTCTTTCCGACAGTCAAGCCAGTCTTAGGTCAGTACAAAAAGATTTATCAACACCTATGCTGGTGGAGGAAACTGGTGAACTTACCAATAGGATCACTTCTAGGTCTGAGAATAGTAGATACCACCACATAAAGGACATTATGTCAATGAAGAGGCGGATAGCCTGGCCCAAGAAGACTCACATACTGTGTTTGTCGGACCACAACCGGTATTACCTCACTCTATAAGCACAGCGAAACAGACTATCACAAACTGGGGTATGAAACGATTCTTTAGGAAATGAAATTTGTCCCCCGGATCCAAGCAATCTAAGGAGTTTGTTAAGGTGATCAAAAGCAGAATTGAAATGGCTATTTTCTAACTCACAGAGGGGTATTAAAAAGCTGATAAGTACCCGACGGGTCAATGCCCACTGAGACGACACTTCTTCGTAATGTGTCTTCTACCAGACCCCGTATGCCGTTTTTGTGAAATAAAAGAAGAAACGGCGCGACACTACATCGCAGAGTGTGATAGGTAAGCTACGTCTAGATTTGAAATTTTTGAAGGAGCGGACATCACCAAATCACTCCCCGAGATTCAATGGTCCAAAATGTTGGGGTTTGTGAACAAGTCCAAGAGGGTTATGCAGGACACGTGAGCCGACCAAATCCTGGACCTTTTAGGGATAGGGTTCGAGTCTACCCATGCATTTAACCCCTCGGGTCTTGGTCGCCCATCCTGCATACTATATATATACTATTTAATCGTGAGAAAAATTGAGGGTTAATAATATAATTATTACCCAAAGTTTATGAACAAACGAAGGATTTGTTTGATTTATTCCAATATTCTTTTCAGTCGGTTTTTACCTTTTGTTAGCTCTGGGTAGCAATTTCTCTCTATTTTATTTATTTAATTTTGTATGCGTCATAATGATTTGTTTAATTTGCGATGAATCAGAATAATAACTTTTCAAGAAGTCGGTAAATCATTATGCTACATTACTAATCGCCTTGAGATTTCCAATTACAAAGATCATTAAAATGTATAGGGAGGCTGGGAGTAAATCCGAATTCAGCAATACTATAAAGGACCACTTTATTAAAATTCAAGCTATCTGGAAGCAACCTTTTCAGAATACAACTTGTTCGCTGGGATTAAATTGATATCAATCCCGGAGTCAGCTGTTAGAAGAAGGCTGAGTCACACAATTGAACTTGAAGATTCCTGAAAGGCATTTGCAAGATTTGCAAATATGGAGAATTGGAAAAATGTCGTATTCGCCGATGGCACTAGAGTGGTAAGTAAAGATGACCATTTTCTGGACAATACGTGGAGACCGACACAATCAGAGTTCCTAGATGGCTTTGATAATAACACCGATAAGATTTCTGATATTTTTTGATCATGTACGAGAGGAAAAATTAAAATCACTCCAATCACTTAAAAGCACATTTGATTTTGCCGCTTTCTGTCAAAAACAGTTGATTGTCATTAGGTAATAACAAGGTAATAGACGGGAATTGTTTGAATTGAACCGTCGATTTTAATGACATCAACCCGATTACCATTAATTGCAGTATGGAGCTGACGATTGATCATGAAACCCCTCGACTTAATAAACTTAGGTATTTGATAACAGACTCATCATGACATGTCATTAATGAGCCTAAGCTTATTGATCGACCAGTACACACTAGTAGTAGTATGAGCCTATGTACACTATAATGGTTTGAAGAAAAGTATGTCTTTTACACCCACTTTGTAACAAAACTTAATAAGGGCTAATTATGAACTCAGTATTCCAGCATCAGCCCACACAAGTACGACTCACGCTTATAAATAGTACAAATCAGTCTTATAAACAATAAAACAGTCATGTTTCTTTGCTTGTTTTTTTTCCATCGAAGAGCAACCAAAATATTCGCCTCTGGGTTCAAGCTCAATTTTCTTGTCGGTTGGCATTGCTAAACAATCTTTATATAGATCCAATAAATGACAACCTTTACGTTTTTGTACACCATCATGTCAGACTGAAGTATAACTATTCAGTAGTTTTCGTGGTCCGATTGACCAATTAATATCTTTCAATTATTTAAAGTGTTTAGTTGAGATAAAAAAGTCATTGTCACGAGTAGGATTCGAACCCACAACCATCGGCTAGATACGCCGCTGCTCTACCATTTGAGATATCGTGACCTCCATCTACTCGGACACTAACTTCTCATCTCAACCACATCTTTTGAATTTTCCATCCTATTTGCTTCCAAGAAGAGATTTACTGAAGATATACTTCATTTTAATTTAATCAATTCTAATTTTCGTGACCCGCTTGGCCAATTAATATCTTTCAATTAATTAAAGAATTTAATTATGTAGATCTTCACTAAAGCTCTCCGTAGGCATTTCAGTTGTCGCGGAGAATCAAATATATTACAAGACATTTGAAAAATTGGCAAAAAGGTGGGATTGAAATGAGAAGTTAGTGTCCGAGTGGTCACAATAACTCAGACGGTAGAGTAGCAGCGTCTCTACCCGAAGGTCGTGGGTTCGAATTCCGCTTGTAACATAGAATTTTTATCTCAATTAAAAACCTTAGTGAATAAGTATAACTTTCACGCACGCAGTACAACTAAGCTAATTGAGGGTCCAACAGTATTCCACTATATGTTCTCTCACGTTGATAAATACAATAAATATATTATAGTCCTATAAGTAACAAAACGGAACGGTTTCCTCCTAAATCTGATCAGAAGACCTAAATAATCTCCACCGTGTTCAAGTTCGCATATCTGATGGCATTCCTACACGCTCTCTCTGTAGAGCCAAGGTGTGACGCCATTCGATTATATGGCTCACATAGAACAACTTTATCACTTTGCCGGGCACACAAGCGGTTCAGTAAAAGGACGTGGCTGCAATCACTACTATAGAAAAACCATTCATTTAAACCACTATATGAAGTCTTAACCTACATTACTTCCAGTGATGTCCATACGTTTTGAAAAATAATAATGCTGATCAGATGCCTATATGAAAAAGCACACATTACCACCTAACGGGTTGCAATAATATCCAAAAAGCACAGGAAGTCATAACAATATTCGCAAAAAATATCTTGAACTTTTGATCTTTTACCTTTAGGAACGATTAGCACAGGGTTGCATTCTAGACCCCGCGCTGTACTTGCTGTATACAAGTGGCCTACTACAATGGAATACAACCACCAATAATTCCTGATAACACAGTTGCCCCTCACTGCAGAAATTTGTCACAAACCGATTGTAAATAGCAACCAAGAGGCGCCCAAAAAAATCTTACAACGTTCACACAAAAAAGTAATAGATTAATTGCTTTCGACGGAGAAGTAGTTCCATCTCATACTATAATATTCAGATAAGTCGGTTAATTAAACAGATTAAATTAGAAAAAACACCAGATGGTTGTCTCAACTAGTAAAACTATGACAAAAATGAGTATCGTTAAATGTACCTATTATTTTTTCTTTAAATCTTAACCCACTATATTTCACAGACGCAATGTGTAATGAACTTTCATCCTATTTATTAGGGTCAACAATGACACATAAGGCCAGTTTTATATTAAAACAGTCGGACAATGAAAGTAAAACGGTAAAATGTCTTTTTTAACAAACAGAGTATTTTAATATACCAAAATGACCAATTGTATTTAATTATTTTTAATTAAAATGGCCCAATTAACTCGGAGGTTGGCCAATGAAGTGCTAAATGACATTTTCTATCTCTACGACTGTATTTTGTTAAAAGTTTAAAAATTTGATTAGACCGACATTTTAGTTTATGTAATCGTTTTTTGAAAGCGCTATTATCACCGATTGTTTAGTTTAATATGCAATAATTCTCTCTTTTGGGACTAAAAAAGAAGGGACAAATCAAAAATCAAAACCCAAAAGGAAACAAATTTGTGTGATATACGGTGGGAAATCAACACTAACTTTCGACCGTCAGCAAACCAATAACCAAACCCAATATGGAAGTACACCTCGAACTTTTAAGGTGAAAAACACGATACCGGTGGTTGGGCTTATATATATTACGCATTATTAAATATATATATATATATATATATATTACGCAGGGCGGGCAACCAGGACCCGAGGGGTTAAAAGCCTGGGTAGGCCCGTACCCCATCCCTAAAAGGTCTGGGACCTGATCGGCTCACGAGTCTTGAATAAACCTATTGGACTTATTTACAAACCCCAGGATTGTGGACCATTTTATCCTGGGGAGTGTTTCAGTTATTTCTCTCCTTCGAAAGTGTCGAATCTTTCCCTGGCATACCTATCGCATTCAGCTAGGTAGTGTCGAGCCGTTTCTTCTTTTGTCTCGCAGAAGCGGCAGAAGGGGTCTGGTAGGGTGCCCAGTGCCCATTATGAAGAGGTGTCTTCTCAAGAGGCAATGGCCCGTTAGGATACCTATCATCCTCCTCCTCTCCTAGAGTTGGTGAGTAACCATTTCGCTTCCTTAGGTTTGATTTCCTTCAGAAACTCCTTCGATTGCCTGCATCCGGGGGACGTATTCCATTCTTTGAGGAATTGTTTCATTCCCCAGCAACTTATACTCTCTTTTGCTGCGCTTAAGGAGTGGGATAATACTGGTTGTGGCCCGACAAACGCAGAATTTGATCCTTCCTTGGCCAGGCTGTCCGCCTCTTCGTTGCCATCGTTAGAGGGACCAAAATTCAATTATGTAAGACAGAGAGAAAGAGATTGAGGGGCAATGAGAGAAAAATACATACATCGAGACATTTAGAAGAGAATCATTTAGAAAAAGGATGTGTGTGTAAACGAGTGGGAGTGACAAAGGATCAATTACGTAAGATAGAGAGAAAGAAAATGGCGGACAATGAGGTAAAAAGAAGATATACATATACATGTAAGAAGAGAGAGCGAGAGAGAGAGAGAGAGAGAGAGAGAGAGAGAGAGAGAGAGAGAG
>CM077110.1:19816293-19826939 GCA_039619505.1 Cimex hemipterus | reverse complement strand
CTCACAGAGACGTCCCCGACCCAGTAGATATGTATATATATATACATATATATATATATAAATCGACAGGAAATCCTTTAATAAACTTGCATAATTAAGGAAGAGGATCGATTCATGAAAAATTTAATTTAACGATTGTTACGGCCGATGCCGTGGAAAAAATAATTACTAAAAAATTGAAACGTTAATAAATAAGTTTTAAAAAAATTATAAACTTAAATAAATGAAGGGGCAAATTCATAGGGGCCTTACCACCTTCCTTCAGACGCCGGTTGCCAGAAGCGAAGGGAGTTCGAGCCCGATTCCCCTGACTTCGCCGCAGAATAGCCGATGAATTCCGGTGGAAGAAATCGATGCAGCAGGACTGAGGGTTTTTCGTGGTAGCGTTATTTAAGACTTTGTATTAAAGGGAGAAAAGCATGAGAAAAAAGCGAAACGTGAGGACCTTTCTATTCATAGGAGCAGAACAGGACTGAGTTTGCAAGGAGCGTAGGAATAGGATTAGGGATTACAATGTTCCAAAACAAAATATATCTAAAATGAGACGACTGGCGCCAACAACGATAATAAAAATAGATGAATTAGTATATTCACTGAAAAATGCTATGTCAAAAGCGGTTGGAGTTGACATTGGGGCAATAAAGATTTTCCATTACTTACAGATATTATTGCAGCCATTTTGTTACTTACGTTTAATTTTATTATTAGTAGTAATACTTATCCAGATGTATGGAAAGCATAATCCCGTTAAAAAAAGCCAAAAGCCTATCAGTTGCAATAATTTTTAAAAAATTTATTTGTTCTATATACATGATAGTATATTGTACAAATTTACATATGATTTAATGCATTACACTGTTCAACACTAGCACTAATGCCAGCACTGCACCGGTGGAATACTTGTTTGAGGGGCCAGCTCGTACTAAGTGTGTACGATTAGGAGTCACGGAGGTCCCGAGGACACCGTCAATTCAGGCTACTTGGTGTGATGTAAGAATGAGTAGAGAGGTCTTTGCGGATAGAGAGTTTACTGATATGATAAGGTGCTCCGACAATTTATCTAAGGACTTTCTATTCGGAAGTACTAGATGCGCTGGATAATGGAAGTCTAGGCAATACCCCACAGTTCCACTCCGTATGTACATGGTCTCAGTAAGACTTGTAAAGTGTTACTTTTGTCTTGTCAAAGTCGATTTCGGTTTTACAAGTCTTCATAGTAGTCCAAGTCTTGTATTAGTTTATTTACGTCTTGTGTGGTGGTTCCACGTCAGTCTACTTTCGAGATATAGTCCCAATTTTTCTTCTTTCAGCCTTGTCCTCAATTTTTTACACCAGTCTTCGATGGAGGTTAGAGGTACTTGGACAGGATTCGAGTTAGAGGATGGGATTGAGGTGTCGTCCCAGTAGGTGGAGATAATAGTGTCAGGATATATTGGTAGGCAAGAGATATAAATGACATACAGGTTAGGACCAAGACTACCTTGCGGTACACCGGCCTGTATCTGTTCGTCTTCTGAGAATTCATTTCCGCGCGTCACAGTAGAGGAATCAATATTATTTATGACTTGGAAAAAAGCATTTGAAAAAATTATATTTAGTCAATTACAACGGCATTGTCATTCTGGATTTAAACCGGGTTACAGTACAGAGGCTGCATTAATAAAGGTGGATGATTTGAGAAAAATATAGATGAGAGAATGGTTCGTTTTTAGTGTTAATTGACTTCAGGATGGCCTTCTTCTACGCGCAACATAGTCTATTACTGGCAATCGTTAAGTCCTTACATTTCTCTGATGGTACTATTAAATTGATTTCAAAATATCTGACTAACTGGTGTAACTATCAATGTGTTAAGGATGTCGATGGTAAGGTTTGAAGACTGGACATTGTTATAATCTGGAGTTTTTCAAGGAAGTAATTTGTTAGCATTGCCATTCACTTTATTCATCAAAGAAGTTTTTACACGTTTTAAAAATATCATTGGCATTATGTTCGCAGAAGATGTTGAACCGTATTGGTCAGGTAACAAAGACAACATTCATCTACTGCTGAAAAGATGAATAACGATTTGCAAGAACTAAACTGATTACGAGTAATAAAACAAATGTCAAGCAGTGCTGGTAGGACAGAAGAAATTTGAAATGTATGACTGCCAAAAATATAAATCTAATAAATAACTGTAAAATATTGCTGGGGGCGTCGGTGGCCGCAAGGTTCCGTCTTTGACACGGCGCTCATCACTGTAAGGTAAAGGTCCCGGGTTCGAATCCAGCGGCCCTGCATTCGAACCCGACATACTTACAAATGGGCTTTTTTTCAAAAACACCGGCACCCTGAGGGTTTATATGACCTCTGCTGTTGAGAACCCTCGTAAAAAAAAAAATATTGCTGTAAAAATCATTAAAGAATCTTGTAGACACAATTGGTGAAACTTTGTCTTGGCTAGAAGTAACCATCGAATTTTTTTAAAAAAATATCCCAGCATTTTTCAACTGCGAAAAGTACAAATTGATCTTCCACCTGAGGTAAGATTATAAATTAGAAAATCTACGTTGTTCACCATTTTTTATTATGCTTGCCTTTGCAGTAAAAAAGTATAGAAAAACAAAAAGAGCAAAATGCTGGTATTGGATAAGTTTATAACATCAATACTGTCATGTCAAATCATATTACGCAAAAGCAAAAATTTTTCTTAATAAAATTATTAAAACGACAAAAACTATCATATCTGATTAATTACTTTAAATATTATAAATCTACACAAGTATTAGATTTGATAAACGTAAATTTATATTACCTAAAATTAGAACTGCCATCTACCATGCATCTCTTCTAGTGAAAGTAATTAATAAATATAATGTAAACAAGTTATACGATTTACTACCTTTACCATAAGAAAAAACAAAATATCAATTCACATAAAAGTTACTGATAAAATGCAGTAATAGATAAAAATGTAAGTACCTTGGATGATCATTAAACAAATAAATTATTTACTTTTGTTTTAACGTTGTTTATTACTGAATTTGCTTGATTTATTAATTATCAACATTATTATACATTTATTATTTATTTGTTAATTATTATTATTGTACATTACATTATTTTTGTTGTAATTAAGCCTGTATTTAGAATCCACAAGGTAAGAGACGTTAAATACCGTGTAAAAAAATGAAAATTATAATTACGGTTAATATTAAGTTCATGAATGTTGCACACTTTAGTAATAGCAAAAAGAGATCAAAACATTATTGGAAGAAACAGTGAAAATATTTAAATATTTAATAAAAATAGAATGCTAACAATGGTAACGAATGAACATAATTCCGTGAAAAGTTCACAGGAAATAAACTTACGGCTGTAAAATCCGACGAGAAAGTTATGTTTATTTAGAAGACTAAGAGAGCAATTACATCAAGTTCACCCTTGACTATTAAATGAAAAGAGGAAGGATGCCCACAGCCGGCGGTGTAGGTGAACCTTCTTTATTTCCTTTTTAACTAAATAAATGGCTTAGATTTTTTAGCACTGGCTGTACTAACAAAACGCTTTCGGACGGCTTGGACAAATTCCAGTTTCATTCATTTAATCCAAAGAGCCGTCTTGGTAAAACGAGACAACCCACTAGCGCTTAACGTCGCGGAACACTGTCTTATTATTCATGAGAGCGATAAAACGTCGAATTCGCCGTCATCCTCAGGCGTGACATGAAGATTGTCTCGGCCGAATTACAAGCCATTACAATTGCAAATTCCACAGTGGCACCTTTCTCGAGTAATTCTCTTTATCGAGCAATAAAACAGAAGGAAACTGCAAGCCCAGCATCGATTTCACCCGAGCTTTAATTAAAACAAGCTTTATTGCAATTCATTTTTTTTCTTCATTTCTGGATATATTTATTCACCTTCGTTATACGACGTCAACGAGGTATTGGCGGGCGGGCGGACTTCCGTCAGGGGTGACGGGAAACAGCTTGCGCCATGTAAATACAATTTGCAAGGGTCAAACTTTATCTGATTATCCCAAAACAGATCATTCTACAAACCGAATAACCCTTGGCGAATCAACACCATCACGAGTGCACACCAATTTTTAAACCGGAATAAGACTTCGATAAGAAAAACTCAACCCTTGATTATAGAAACAACCGTACTATGAACTGTTAAACTAATAATGTATTAAAAATTAACAATAATAAAAACAAATATACAAGCTATACATCGATATTTGCTTTGAATCTGAAAAAAAAGTTTAAAAGATGATGTCAGATTTTTAATTTGTATACTGGGTATTCATACTAAATAATCCAGTGATCGGCCATGCAGATATAAAAAAATCCTTCACAATATTCGTTGATTTAATTTGATAAATAGTTTATATAGTGGCCTCTAAATTCAAAATTAAATACCTTTTAGAGCTAAAGATAAAGGGATCCTCGGTATTGCCGACTATATCTGGTATAAAAATGGCACCAAGGCCGGGAATGGAGCAAGGACTGGTATTTATAAACATAAACCAACGACTAAATCTTTTCCCATTGTACATCGTGAGTGCCAGGAGAATCGAAGGCTGGGAAATACCAGAATATCATTATATAAAAGCCATCTATAGACAGCCGGACGGTACTAAACATCCGTTCTAATGTCCATAGATGCTTTGGACGTCCATGACGTTGTACCAAGATCTTGTTAGGCTTTAGGGAAATTAAGAAAACTACACTTGACATGGTACAAGACAATACAACGTGCCAAAGGCCAAAGAAAGGTAAAAGAAAACACCTATTTGCCATGAGACCTTTTGTGGCATATCAAACTGCCAAACGTGGAGAGATCGGATATTGCTTTAAAAAACGTCCTTGGCTCAATGAGAGTGGAACCCAGAACTTGCAAAAACATGCATCAAAGAACTATTGCATAAACTGACGACCAAACTGTTACATCCAGGCCTAGAGATGGGGTTCGGTTCGCAGTCTGATTTGTATCATCATCACTAACCTTACTGAGCGAAAGATGAACGACTCTGAAAAAAGTGCGGTAGCTCTTATATCCCCACTTCGATACCAACTGTTCAACTCTTTCCACTTAATGATTTAATTTATCGTTACCGCCAAACAGTAACTTGACATAAGTGAGTTTGTTTGCCTCGCCAGCCACCCTCAGCTCAAAACGCTCCTCGTTCTCCGCCTTTCTTCCTCGTTCACGCTCGTTCAAATTTCAAAGCTCCGGGATCCACCTGTCCAGAATCGAGCATATTCAAGTTCTTAATTATTTATTTACTGGTTACACACATTGAAAAATACAATGTTCACTGATGATCTCTGCTACAGTTTATAAAATATTTGTTAATTTTTGAGGTTCTAGTTATCGTTAGGAGAATTTTGGGATATTTTGATAACAAGAGCGGATTTTATCTTACACAAATACAATATTTAAGTTTGGATGTGCAGTTTCTTTTGATACATAAAATGGAGCATTAAGGAGTTTTCGTAAGATTGAAGATTGAACAGTTTTGATACGGCGGATGTTAGAATGTTTGGCTGAACCTCATACATTCTGTCAGTAAGCCCATATCGCGTCCATTGTGGTGTTGCAAACCAGCTTTTTATATTTGAGATATAAGTCAGAACGTTTGTCAACAAGTCAACAAGCAATAGTCGGATATTGTGTCACTTGACACTTCTTGACGTTTCAGTCGTGTGTGAGGATTCCACGCCACGCATTTTTCCAAATTCCGTGCCTTTTCCGCAGTTGGTAGGGGAATATTATTTAAATTGACCGGAGGGGAGAGGTAATAAAAGAGGGTTAAATTTTTTCTTTGCCTTTTACAAGGCCTTAGTACTGTGTGGAATTGAATACGATAGGATCGGAGTTATTAGAGAGGATCACTGGATTATGTATAAATTTGAGTGAGTTGGTTGGAGGATGTGATGGATGTCAGCCTTACAAACCTAGGTACTGTATAACTGTGAGGGGCAGAACGAAACCCTGAGTAACCCCACCATGGATGGGGAAATAATCTGAGAGGCAATGGCTTTCAATAAATCGGAAAAACATGTCATTGGAATAACTGTGCAGTGTGAGAGTAAGACAGAGGGAAGTATGTCGTAAAACATGAACACTAAGCTGTCACCAACTTCAATCCAAAGCTTGGCTTAAATCAAGCTGGGCTCAAGAAAGTACTGTCCTAGATCAAGAGAGGATGAGATAATATCTACCACACGATCGCACCGTTAGTTGAATGGCAGTTGCAAAAATTGATGAACGGGAATTGTATTTTGAGATTTTACGATCTACTTTTCTTTTCTTTTCTAAAATTTTCCTCAAATGGAGTAGTGTATTTATTGGCTTATATGAGGTAGTTCAATGTTTTTGGTTTCAAGTTATCCTTACTGTGGTACTATTGACCGGTACGTATAACTAGGCTTAACGAAAATTCAAAACAAAAAATCAAATTTGTCTGATCATTTATACAATGTACAAGTTAACGAATAAGATTTTATCCAGATTTGATTTAATTTTTATAAATATGCAGTCATTTATGTTGAATTACGAAAGAGAAATTGTTACTTGAAAATAATAATTAAACAATATTTAATATAACGTCAATTTGCTACAACACAGAATAACAACAGGTGTCTTCCTCGGTTTCCTCAAAAGCTACTGTATAATTATCTCACTCTTATCCTTTGATCGTCTCTATTTTATTATTATTTTTGTATTTATTCTTTACTTAATCCTATCTATTTTCCCTACATTGTTTCCTTCCTGCTTTAAATTTTTCCATTGTTACTGTCTATAATTCTTGCCTTTCTCTATTATTAATTTTGTTCATAACGGCATTCATTCATTCTTCTGTCTTTTCTACATTTTCTCGACTTATTGGTTTTCCTTGTTTTGAATTTTGTTTAACTTTTATGACATTTCTGAACAAAGTTGATTGAAGTTGCTTAAGATAATTGGTGTCAGTTTTAAAATTGCAAAAAAGTTATTGTTTTGTGAAAAGTAAGTTTCAAAAACATTATTGCGACAGTTATTTAATAACAATAGTTTTATTATCGTAAGCCTCGGAATCATAGTTTGGGTTGTTTCAATATCTAAGTAACATGCACATCTTTCAACTCAAAATAATCAGAAAATCAAGAAACTTAATACAGAAACAATGCACAAATTCAAATTATAAAATAGAAATGAACTAGAAATAATTTTCACTGTTTGCAAATGAAACTAAGCAACAATTTTCTCTTTTAAATTAAAGCAAAGATTTTCAACCATTCGTGGAGTGATCTGATGCTAGATCCTGTAAGTTGAAGTACTTCGTCTACCCGCTAGGTGCCTCCGGGGTGGCCGATGCAACAAACCTTACTTCAGTAGCCGAATAACTTAACGTACTATAACTTAACAACTTATTTTATTATAATAATATGTACTACCGGGAGTAAAGCTTAACATAATTTTCCCTTCATTCCAAGTTTTGGTAACACTGTGGGCAACACTGATTCCTGATGAAGTGAGGTTATTTAGTTTAACTACTACTAAGTGTATATTTATTGACATTTGTTTTATGGGATGAGATCATTTTGATAAATATTAACACAAAATTAAAATTAGCATAGCATATAGCAAAATTTGAAAACCAGGAGTTCTGATTATTTAAACCTTTGTTATCAGTAAAGAAAATTCCTGTCTTCCACTTACACAATTTCTTTTCTTTCAATTTTTTTTTTTTTTTTCATTCAAAATTAAAGATACTCTTGGAGAATGATATCCATCCACAAAAACGTCCCAGTTTTGCTTTTTTCTGGGGGGAGGGATTCATATCACTCTGCAATCTAGGTATGGTTTGAAGTATTTTACTTGTGTAGATGCCGGTAGTTCCAGTACTATTGGTACTTTTTCAATTTCATCTTCCAATTTTGGTTGTATTCGTCGCTGAGCTAGAAGTGTTAGTGGATTTTTCAAGTGGCTTTTATCGAAATCGTGCTCCGTTTTCGACTGGATAGGTTGAAAACGGACTGGCAGGGTGGAGAATAAACAGTGAATAAGATGGAACGAGGAATCCTCTTTTGTCGGTCTTGTATCGCTGAACTTATTGCATGTAGAAAAAATTACAATCAAACTTAATTCATTGAGAAACAGGCAGAATGAAAAAGGCAAAGCCAAAGAGAAATAGTCGAAAGGGGTAGAGATAAAAATTAAAACATTCCAGAAACCGAAAGACAAAAACCGAGACAGACCCCCACGAACCAGAGAAACATAGTGTCAATTATAAAACAAATAATGAGTGAAACAAAATATCTCTTTATTGGTACAGGGAGTGAGAGAGAGAGAGAGAGAGAGAGAGAGAGAGAGAGAGAGAGAGAGATTTATGACTATTAAGGCATTATCTGAACGAAACATACATTTGTCCCCTGTAATAAATATTCAACAGGTTTTCTCGCAAATGACTTCCGAAAGCTTTACATGGGGTAGGATTTAAAAGATTAATAATCCACTACGGAAAATGTTAATGGACTCTGGTAGCTTCTTTTCAAATGACAAATTTAAAAGGCGAACCCAAAACTTGAAAACACGTATACCATTCCGTGTTAATTTTATTTATTGAATTATTAATTTTTTGGGGCGGTTTTTTCTCCTGCTCCCTGCCGTTTAAATTACAGGCGGACAATGGGAGCTGATGAACGAACACACGGGCTACAATATAAATTAAGAAATCCAGTTAGGACAAATGCCAGCGTGTCAACTTGCAGAGCGACTGGCGTTAGGTTTATTTAGACCCGTTTAGAAATACATTTAAAGCGCCGTCAGACAGTATCTCCTTGCGGTTAATTTCATCCCTCATTAATAACTGGCCACTCGTCGAAACCGGTGTAAGCCGTGTCAAATCCTCAGAGCGTGCTCATTCGATTTCACGCATCACACAGCACGGTTTAGCGTGCGTGTAATTAAACAACGGATTAGTTATCATTACTTGTTATCGATCGCAGTGCAGAAAATGCAAGACTGCAGGGCGCCCGTTACAACAAATCTGTCAGAGGAAACTTAATCTACGTTAGTTTGTGAGATTTATTCCGTTAGTGCGGTGATGTAATTATGTTCCATTACCTGTCTTCTCAAAAAGAAGGAATAATGGGAAAACAAGGTAAAAGGAGAAAAAGGATAATTAGGAATTAAAGTGGAAATAGGGAATAGAGAGAAAGAGAGACAGAGAGAGAACGCGGAGAAGAAGGGAGAGAGAAAAACTATAAAACAGAGACACAGACACTTTGGTATCCTCTTCTGGTCAGTCTGCTTGCCCATTAACAAAATTTTAATGTGCCCTGGCACTTCTGGTGTTGTTAGACTGTGATATATCAGGATTTGGATGCAATCACTGACTGTTTTGCGAGTGACTTTTTTACGTGAGAATCTTAGAGAGCCGTTGTTTGATCTTAAGAGGTTTTTGCCCAGTGTAACCTCTTTTATTTTATGATAATTGTATGAGATGTAATTTCTATATTGCTTTTTTAAACATATTTGGGTTTTTCGTTGAAACATCAATGGGAAGGGAGTTCCACAATTTGGAGGATAGATTAAAAATGATTTTTGTTGAGTGGCTGTCCTATGTGGTGGTACATATAAATTTTACCAAATTCTCTGGTTGACGACATAACCGGCTTATAGCTGACCTCTAATCTTAAGTCGAAAACACATATATTGTGACTACTTGACCCGGCTTTGAACGAACCAGATTAACATGAAGCTAGAAAATAAAACCTCCTGTACTCCAACATGAAGCCACTTCATTTGGCGGTAGTATGCAGTAATGCGTGTTTGTCGTCTTCCATAAAAAACACTCGCAGTGGAGTTCACAGTTCTTTGTAGCTTCGTGCTCAACTCTGGTCATGTAATTAAAGACAAGAATCGCAGTTACAAACACAGCAATTGCTTTGTTAATTCGAATGGTAACATATTCTTATATAGCTTTACTTGTTACAGGGCTTGATGCATTTCTTTACCTTTCTACTCGTGGGCAGGTTCCATAAAAGAATTTTACTAATTGTAACACCTAAGCACATCACAGTATCGACAGTAAGTCAGTTTCAAGTACCTTTCTTCAACTCAGTTATTTATAACCTAAAGTGTTGATAAATTGGAAACTACATACGATTATTTCTTGCTTTCAGCGCATTTACAAATAATTTAATCATTCACCTTCCTAATACCATCCCGTATTTTCAACGAGGGCATATGGAAGTACACCTTATTTCGACACAACAATATTCACTTCATCTTATAAAAATCAAATATGTCCCTGATATAGATGGAAAATAAAAATGGACCTAAGACCAGTGAAACTCTGGGTCAACACATTCCCAAGAAAAAGTTCACTATTCGCCCCATTTACAGATTGTTTCTTCATGCGATTCAAAACACTCCAAGACAGAGGAGATAATTTAACTGCTTTAACATCTGAACAAGCAAACTGTAGCTCAACAAACCAGATGCTTGTGAAAAGTAAAATAAAACTAAGTCAGCATGCGTTTATTAATAATCCAACGCATGTCATCCGTTAGTTTCAACAATGGTTTCTGAGTGTACAGGTTTGATAGAAAGAGACAGCGAGAGAGAGAGAGAGAGAGAGAGAGAGAGAGAGAGAGAGAGCGAAAG
>CM077110.1:19797130-19814480 GCA_039619505.1 Cimex hemipterus | reverse complement strand
AGATAGATAGATAGATAGATAGATAGATAGATAGATAGATAGATAGAGAGAGAGAGAGAGAGAGAGAGAGAGAGAGAGAGAGAGAGAGAGAGAGAGAGTGAGAGAGAAAAGAACACTGAGGGGATCGACAAGTGTCTGCTCAGTAGATAACGAAACATTAAAAGAGTTTTTTTACATCTGGCCAAATTTAACAAAATTGACTAGAGATATGAAATGGAACACTCAAAAACGGTTGCTCATTTATCTATGAAGACCAAAAAAGGAAGAGCAAAAAGAGATTAGAAAAAAGGTAGGTAAATAAAACAAAAAAAGAGAAGAACTAAAGAAAAAGTTATATCTAAATTTACACAATGCAGCATCAACCAATAGATCTCAGACTTACAAGTATTACAGTTTCCATAAATATGAAAATTAATGTGTTTCCACCTTCAGGGGAAAAGGGAATTAAACTATTTTGGAAATAACACTTTGTTTCAAAATCCTTATTTATTATATAATACATCTACAATGTAAAAACTGGTAGTTTAATGTTACAATAATTATATCCATTTTTTATTTTATTTTTTCCGTTTATATATAATATCGAGACATACTTTTCTCTGGACACCATACCTCCTAAAAGTTACATTCAAATAAATTATATTTATATATTTATATTTATAATTGTATTATGATATAATATACAATAACTAGGACACGAATATTACAAATTACACAGATTTATTCCATATAAATACATTGAGGAAATGAGGATAGAAAGGAAACACAAAATGAGACTACACTTTTTTGTTTTTTATTCTCTCAGGGCACGACTATTATTTATTAGAAATCTTACTAAAGCCAGGCTAAAGAAGCTTGTATTATTCCGTGATATGTAAAAGGTCCAAGGAATAAGGTGGAAATAATAAACAACGTTAATTATTTCTTAAAATAAATTAGGCCTGGAGAATGTTTAGGCCAGTCGTTTTATTTAAATCCGAAGAAACTCACCCCCAATGGCATTAGTCGTGGATTTTGATCCAATTGTCCGTTTTGATTGAGTACTTTTCTCAGAAAAAAATATCGATTGCGAGGTAAACACGACGATGATCAATAAACAATGAAAAGCTACTAACAAGCTGGCTAACACCTAAATAATGTAGGGTTGTTTTTTTTTTCTTTCAAAAATTTAACGCCGACGACAGTACAAAGGGATTAGAACATTATAGACGATGTCATAGTGATTCAATATTCTTGTGTTTAAATGTAAAGCTTTCACCAAACTTTCTTTAAAAGTAAATTAGAAATTTAAGTACATAGAGAATAAGAAGGGGAAACTCTGCAGGGTTGGAAAATATTAAAAAACTCAGGCAAAATCTTCTTCAAAACATAACCAAATACATTAAAAAATCATTGTTTTTAACAAATTAGGCCTGATCAATGTCCTTAATTATACAATTATTTAGTATTATGACACAAATAGAAACAAATTACACAATTAAGAGAAAGAAAAGGAAGAGGGAAACTTAATAAATAATCTTTACAATATTTCTTTTTTGTTTTAAAATCAATTATATTTAAAAAAAAATAAAAAATAGAAAAAAAGAAGCGTAATAATTCATCAATCGATGACAAAATAAAAAATAAACAAAATATTTAACACCTATTTACAAAATTATAATACAATGATTTTGAGTATTTTATTTTTTATTTTCAATTATTTTCTGCTCTATGCTCACGTGGTTAAAATTGGAGTTTGGAAATTCATATTATTTCTGTAAAAAATTAGCATACAACACCAAAGAAGAAAATCAAACTGGAAAATCACATTCGGGTGATGCTTTATTTTTATTTGTTTTTAAATTATGAAATGTTGTTTATTGTTTTCCTGCTTTATTGTTTTGCCGGCGATGAAGGCCTACTTGCATTGCTTCGACCTCCTCTGGAATCTTCGCATCCTGTTGAGCCATTCGTCTTTCCATTCGATGACAATGGAACGTTGAGTTATAGTCAGACCTGGTTTGTCACCGTCCCTCTCTTTTCCAAGGATGAGGTACTTCCTGAAAGGCAGAACAAAGACAATATAATTTACTTTTTACTTGATGTATAGAGGCAATGGTGCAGAAACCGTCCCAATCGGCGTGATAGCAAAGATAATTTACAATAATTACGACAAAAATAAAACGATTTTTATTACAAACTTAATCAATATCCCAACCTACATTGCATTTACTCTTTCCTCGTTGTTCAGGTCTCTACCTTTCATTAAATTGAGCGTTTTTTTTTTTTGTTATCTTTTTCCAAGTGCCCAGGCTGGACCGCCTTATTTCCCTATATACGACACATATACGGTTGGTCAAAGACGTTTGAGTTTAATACAGCGGTCGTTCTTGCGATTCTATTCGGCGATAGTGCACCACTAAGATTTTACAAGGCTTTATGATATTCATTTTAACAATGGCCGCGGGAGTAAGTTTACCTTTTAGTAGTAACGTGTAACTCACCTTCTACTTGCGCCACCTTTAAGAAGTCTTCCACTCACGATCAGTAGAATGAATGAATTGTATTTATGACTACTTTCGATCTTTCCTAGAGCTTTTTGAAACTGTTGGATTTGGTTATTCTTACAAGGTCAACTTCGAAGGCTACAGATTCTACGACCATGTGAGCCAGGACTCTATTAAATAATGGGTCTAACACAAAAACTTCTGGACATTCTTTGGTAACCTTATGGACCAAAAGGTACTCATTGTAGCTACTTTGACCATTTTTTTAATGTAGCTTCCTATGATTCTAAAATATGTTTTGAAGAATCCGATTTTGGTATTTCAAAACTAGATATTCACGACTTCTACTATGCCGAAGACTCTTGAATGTCAAAAAAATATAACTAAGGTGGATTTTTTCCTCATTTAGGATTGCCAGTCGACTGTTAAACACCCAACATTCCAAAATAATGAGACTAACGTATACCCTTATGAGCATCCTCTTCCTGAACCTAGGATATCTATCTTCATATCTGCAGTCAGGCATGTATAAACCATCCCTAACCATCTTTAGCAACACGTTTATATGTGCTCTTTTGCAAATTTTTAAAATATTTTGATCCAAACAATTATTTAAGAATTGGTTGGATTTTGCAATTGTCTCGTTTTTGATCGTGTAAAAAATTGGAAAGAGCGACTATGGTTTGCTGTTTTTTAACGGTGCTTCCTAGAGTTTCTCGCTTCCCTGTTTTGCACGTCTGCCTGTTTAAAGCCAGATTTTTAAAATCAATTGGAGGCCATATAGACTTTTTCCATGGGTAACGTAAGAGATCCCCCTTTCTTTCCTTTCTCCGTGCTCTCTTTTCCTACGTATTCCATTCAGCCTATTGCTTCACGCCAGGAAATTCATTTTTTACTAGAATTATAATATTGCAAGTACTCTTGCAGTTAAATCGTTTGTCCCTGGTATTAGTGGCTTTTTCTGTAGGGCATCGCCTTGGGAAATCTGGTTCCTCCTTCAATATTGGACTCAGTGATCGCTTTTGTTGCTTCCTCCATTTCGTTTGCGGTTATGCTCTGGTATTCTACATTGTGTTCAATCTTTATCCTTTCAGTCTTCTTTGTTGCTCTTAAAACCACCTCGTTCCACTGTTTTTCGATCAATTAACATATTATTTATCCTTTGTTATATGTATATGTCAAACATTATCATATGCCTTCAACTGTCAAATGTTCATCTAAAGTTTTCAAAATGTGATATTTTTAAATTTAAGGTCTGATAATCCAGCATCACATTTGACACCTTACAACCTTCACAATTGACATGAACCACCGAACAGTTGACTCGTATCCTACACGACTCTCGCCGACCTTAATCCGGTTTAAGACCAGATAGAAAACCGCAATAATTCAACGGCCTCGGGCCCGCTAATTCGTTTATTCAGAAGAGGGCTTCCATTCAGAGGAGTAAGGACAATTACCATAAAACACGTTTAACCGTTGGCGTTTATGGGGCCGTCGGGTTGAATATTAATTAGCTTTGTTTCCCGTCGTATCAACACGGATTTTCAAGCCTTAAAAACTGTTTGGGGTCCCTTTTAAAATCTCTCCCAGGGCGGCATTTGACCATTTATTCCGATGGGGGCTGTATCCAAAAGGCAAACCACTATTTCACAAATGCCGTTATACAAATCAACCTCAAAGGAAATACAGAAAGACAGAAAAGACAATCCTAACAAACAACAAGGTTGGATAATTCCTTAACAAACAGAATATTTAAGCATCATATTGAAATAATTGACGAGATTCCTCTAAAAAATATTGCAATTAACATAATTGTTAACCGAATTCGAGTATTGTTTCTTCACTACTAATATTCCTCGAGCTTCAGCCCTTGAAGTACTCTGGCTTCTACATTATTGGTCCAGGCTCTCTTCGTCGTCCGATTTGCATTATTCTGAGGTCGGTTCGACGACGTCCAACCATCTCTTTCGTATCCGTCTGCCACCTGGTTTACCCGAGAAAACGTCCTCTAGAGTTCTGTCCTCTAGGATCCTTTCCACGACGCCAATCTACCTGAGGCGACTAGGGTTTATTTTAGCCACGATATATGGTTTCTTGTACAACACTTTCAACTTCCGTATGAACCGTTCAACAAACGTATGAATTCGCCAGCGACCCTCCTTTCAAAATGCTTTTATACCTTTGTTTTTTGGAAACGCCACAAAAAAAAACCACATCATGGTCTACATTTCAAACCATTGGATAGATTCTAAATTCCGCTCCTTGGGCTTCTAGATATTTAAAGATTTTTCAGAGTTCATAGTTCAGAGCAAACGAGCCTCTGTCAGAGCAAAGTGCCGACTAGCACTACTTCTAAGAAATTAACTGCATCTAGGCAAAATATTTGTGTATAAAGAAAACGAGTATAAGGTTGTTTTTTTTTTTTTTTTTTTAATTAAGGAATTGTCCAAAAGACATATTTTTTCAGTCAATCACCGTGTCCTAAAATTAATGATGCTTCACACATCGAAAGACTGTTTATACTAGAGTTGAAGACATTCTGCAATAAAAATTGCACCTCGCTTAGACGTTTAAAATTAAAGAACGAGCCATTATCCTACCGTCCCCACCTCTTTCCTTTTACAAATAATGGCCTATTGCCTAAATGAAAACACTTTTTATGCGCTGAAAGTTTTATTCTATCAAAATTCACGATATGGGTTTGCATAGAATTACCTATAAGACACCATTCAAACAAACTTTTCTTTGACATTTCGGCGAAGCTCCTTCAGGCCAGCACTATTTACATACAATTAGAATAAAATAAGAAAATGACATTCCACGTATTTGAACAACTCGGTCTATGCAAGTTTTTGGCTACGAAAATTTTAAGAAAAGAATACCTATACAAAATACTCAGTACGATGAATTAACTACTTCCTATTACTTCTTTTACTTCCACTCCTACGTTAAGACTATATATTTACTATATGTTTAAAGTGTTAGGTACTTAAGGCGCTAGGCATGTGGTGCCATTCAAGATAATGTACGAACTTGTAGGCCGCAATCTTTAAGTCGACTACATACTATAGTCTAGTTCTATTACCTTCAGAGGAATACCTTACTAAGAAATGACCAATTTTATATAAATCCAAGGAAGTACATGCAAAATGCTCTCTTGCAATCAACGGATCTCTTCACCTCATAGTCCGGACTCTAAACCACCATCCGAAGTTGGAGGAAGTGGCCTGTTGGCTGTAATCTTTCGTTATACGTACGGACGAGTACCTAATTACTATATTTTTTTAAGAAAATCTAAGGAGCTGACATTATGGCTGTACTCTTTCATTCAATGACATTTTTCACAGGAACCAATACCTTCAGACGACTACCTTAACTGAACAATGGCCCCTAGTACCACTAGTTTAGAACACTAGAATGTACAAGGAGGTCTCACTATTCTACTTCAATGGACCTCTTCCCTCTATAGGCTCGGCACCTTGAGTACCGGTACCTTTCCTTCTAATTGAACAAATGGCCCATTTCTACTACCTTGGAAAAAATCCAAAGAGTCGATCTATTGGCTGTACTTTTTCATTTGACGGACATTTTCATTCTCCAGGCCCAACCTACAGACGACCATCTAAGAAAAGCCAAATAATAACTCTGAATAACTCTCCTAATCAATAGTCAACTTTCTTAAAAAAACGTAAGTTTTATATATGGAAAATAAAGTCCACTTAGTGGAGGGAAATAAAATCATCACTATAACATAATATGGCATTGTGTGGCTTAATATTTCATTGATTACACAGCAGCACATGATTTAACATGCTACTTCACACATGACAGCCATTTAGATCTTTTCATGTAACGATTATCTTTCATCCAGCCTTATTTAAATTAATTTAATATAGGTTTGATATTTTAATGAGACGTCGATGTAGAAAAATCCGGCAAAATATATGAACGCATTAGAAACACTTAATTAGCATAAAAGAGCATTAAAGGTGGTACAGACTTGTATCGAATGTCGTTGAAATCAGTGGTAAAATGGGGTCTGGATTTAAGAGGCGAGGTTAAAGAAGCTATTAGCAGCCTCACTGAATTTTAACGGAATGGAAAGTGATATAATCAAGGGATGAAAGGCCACCGCAAGTGGCTCGAATAGAACGTAAAGCCTCGCTCAACTGGAATTCAAAGGTGAAATTTCCAGAAACGAAATACAGAATCTTATTCAAGCCACTAAACAAAACGAAGCCAGACTCGAGAATCATTAAAGGAAAGCATGAATCGGGCAAAAGATGAGGATGAATATAGCTGAAATCCCTGTTAACAAATAAAAAACATTTGTTTTAACAAATTTGTTTATGGACATTTTATTTTAAAATGCCTAACTTGGCTGTAAAGATACAAAAGACCTAACACAATGCTGACCGGTAAAACAATGATCAAATGAATCTACATTATACAGGATATTAACTTGTATGCTCAAAGGGGTGTTATTGTGATAAACAGGCATATAAAATATTTAAACATGTTCGATCTCTAGTGAACGTTAATCTCTGCTTTGTGATAACTAAAAAATTGAAAAAAAACCAAGAGCGAGAGTAGGCGGACCAGAGTAGACGGCCCCAGATCAAACCACCGAGGAAACAAATCCGCTTAACGATAAACTAATTGAGTTGTCGCACCGTCTCGCTGGGAACGTTGCCATTAATAACAGGCCAGCCCTAAGTGGTCAAGGCTTATTAATTTCCTGATTTTTATTGTAAGAGGAGTTGATTTTGTATTCATGGAGCTGCGACGACTAATTAGGCACCTCCTAACCAGGCTTTCACCTCGTGCTAAGGGAGCTGTCAAGATTTGTCATGCTCCGGGCCCATTTGTAAAACTGCATGACGCCTATTTACATATTCGTTTATACGCTTTCTCGTTCCACTTGATTCTGGGGCATTTGTACTATTGTTCTCACAGGATGGACGGTTTCAAATTCTGGACCATTTGTCCTCTGGGATTTTCTCGTTTTGTACTTTAGAACATTTTAGAAGATGCTTGCCTCGATTTATCCCGTCTTATGTCTTCTTATGTGAATCTTAACACTTCTAGATTGAATTCATCTACTATGATTTTGACAAAATGATTCGGACATACATAGGTGCTCATGAACATCAATGGTCAACATAAGTCATTAGGACTTTTTAGTGTTAATTATATGTGTGATTTTGTTAAGAACAATTTCTTATATGTTGTTTGTTCAAATACGTTTTACAACGAAAAGCAAGAAATAGCAAACTCAATCAGATTAGCCAAAATGATTGCATAAATTACAATATAGAACTCTAACGTGGAGCTTTGAAGTTAAATCAGAACATTTCTGCGTCTTCATTTATTTTTTCAGTTTTCAAAATCGTTATACTTACTTGTTGCTCTTGATTTTAGGACATTTGCAAGCCAAATCGTTCGAGTGGACCCAAATGTTGAGCCCTCCTCTTCTAAGCCCCGAATCCCTTCCTCGTTTGTACACCGACTGCACCGCAGTGTTGAATCTTGCCCAGTCGTCGATCGTCTCCCTTTCCAAAACCATCGCCAAAATCGCTGCGGAACAAGAGACAAAACATTTTTTATAGAAATAAACACAAGTGTAATAACTCAAGTCAAACAGTCAATACCATAATCCCTTTTGCAGTATTTGTTCATGTTGAGCCGTCTCGTCCCAGCCCTGCATTTGCCGCACTGGCCTGTAATGAAAAGAAACAGTCTTTTATTGGTGGCCAAATGATGAACTTGTTGAAAAGGAGAACGGGTTTGCTCTAAGAAGAAATTGCCCAAGTTGGCAAAGTCAAGTTTATCTTGTAGACCATGGTCAGTTGTTTACTCCGGCGGACAATATACCAGGCCATTGTGTACACGAACTACAAGGTCCGAACTGTTTGCCAGCCAAGACCGCGCCAAAGTTCAGAAAATGCCTTAATTAATTTCAGCTTAAGATGATAACTACCCAGATCAAATTGCCGGCGTTTACATGGATTAGGCAAATTTGAAATTATAGAGGCAAAGATGATACTATAATTTCAATATTTAAGAGGCCCTTAAATGTAAGCTCGATTATGTACAGTAAACAATTGTTTAAATTTTCCGGCTCTTTTATTGAACAATACAACAAATTCAGAATAACTCGTTCCTTCCAAGTTCCACGCAAGTTTTTTATATGTTATGTTATTTTATATATACATTATTTGGGCTGAATTGATAATAATAGATTGTACACTGAAATTCATATTGCTATCATCCCGAAATTTGGTTGTTCATTTATATACTTACGTTTGTCAAATGATCTAAGTAACAGTTGTGCTAAACAAGAGAGGAACCACTGGGGAGGAACCAGAGATGAATCATGTAACTCCAACACTCCGCTACATGTGCATTTTACATAAATCCCGATGATGGAAAAGTCTGATCTCAGTTTTGTTGAACCAGGAGTCCCTTTTGTGGTTGACGCTTCCATCAGTCGAAATATCTGGTTCCTCCCCGAGAAACACGGCTGCCTTTAATGCATTTCTTCCGCTCAGTTGGCTCACAATGGAGTTATCGGAGGATTGCTCTCTATCTTCCGCCGGAATTGGAAGGACTCCTGTTCGATATTCCAGGTGGTTCCTCAACCGCGTTACGCCACCCGACTCGATTTTCCGCCGATATAACGGCAAAAGGTTTATTTACGACGAGAAGAGGGGAAAAGAAAATGTTAAAAATTTACGTTGCAGGTTGATATGACCAAGGCAAGGGGATAAGCCGAAGGGGCGAGATCCTATTTATTCTCTCGGTTGGGATGTTTAGACAAATAAGGGTTGTATATTACTGGCTTACATCTTGGGGGGTCTCACATCTGATCATTTAATATTTATTATGCAATAGTACTCTTCTCTAATAGGTACAACCCCTTACCGTATATTACCAAAAAGGAAAACAAAAATGTCGTTAATAGCTGTCTATTATGTTAAAACCAGCAATGTTATCATTTCTACTACCACATGCGAAAATATATTTTATTTGGCTCTGAATACCGAACACCACTAGGCCCTATGATCTCCGTTCATCCCGATTTGCCAGTTCTTGTGGGCCTTAAATTAAAACGGCTCGTGACCATCTAATGGTGCCTACATGCCTGTTTACGTGCCTATGTTGATTTGTGTGAGTTAGTGTTGTTCAAACCAACTGCTAAATATGACAAAAAAAACCTTAAATGCGTCTGATATGCCTATTTTTGTTAGGCAGATTAAGGTGATCAAAAAACAACTGCTTTGCTTTAAGAGCTACATTATAAAATATCATTATATTCTTCTGATAATTCAAAACATGAGCAAATCTCTAGAAAGAATATCCCAAGATTTTTAGGGACGTAGGGATGCCAATAGATTCCATATGTTCGTTCAAATCCGTATGCGATTCCCACATATTGAACAATGACATGTGGTTACAAATTATATCAACTGAATCATGTTTAATTATAGCTTTCCTTATTTAATTAACTTTGACCCAAAAAGATTCTAATCTACGTTCTTCTCATCCTAGTTTGACCAACTTTCTTTTGGTACATAATACTACTTAAAGCTCATAAAAGAACGGGTTCTTGCGACAAACAGTGCAATAAATATTTTACATTAAATTAATTAAAAATTTTATTTATTTTTATTTGAGTGATTTTTGTTATTTATTTTTGCCCTAACAACAGACGTTTTTCCATATAGTGTCTAGTAAATATTGGCTTCCGGAGGGATTTTAGTTTTCAAGTGCCAGAGCAAATAACACGTTCAATAACAAACTCTATTCACACTTTTCGAAGAAGTAAATACAAGGGCTTAATCTTACCGTGGAGAAAAGTGGTCGTACGAAAGCCAAATAACAAAAAACACGTCAAACTAGGTAAAGAGGTAATTATTATAAAGTAATTTTGGTTAAATGTTTTACTATTTGTCAAGCGAGGTCGATTGGTGAGTACTAGTTCATTTTCCGGGTGAAAGGAGCGAAAAACAAAGCATGGCCTGATTCGTTTAAAAGGTATATTGTTTTCATACACTCTTCTAGTATAATAGAAATGATGTATGGTGGGGTGTGCGCGATGTTCAATCCTTTTTAAAATGATAGCTTGAACTCACACTAAGTGTTTTTGCAACGACCGGGTTTCGAGCCCTTAGCTCATCATCAGGTTGAAGGAGTGCTACAACCAGATGATGTGATGAAGGGTCGAAATCCGGCTCGTTGCAAAACTACTAACTGTGAGTAGGAACTATATGTTTAAAAAAGGTTACTAATTTTACCCTGTTATCTATGTGTCTACATACCGAACTCTTTTTTGTATAAAATTCTATTTTCGCACCTGAAGTGGTTGAAAATCCGACAAGGGCTAATTTCGCATAGTAAAATAAAAACATATCAACATCATTATTTACCGTTTTCGTTCCATCTATCTATTTTTCTTCTCTTTTAACTCATTTATTTCTCTTTCTCGCTATCTCACTTTTCGCTTTCGCCCTCGTTTTCACATTATTCCAAGGTAAGTGGTAGGAAGGTCCAAGCGACCTAACGGAGACATGATCTAAAGGCATCATTAGAATCTTATATTTTTTAAATTTTATTAACTTTTCATTATTACAGTTTCTTTTATAGGATATATGACCGTTTCACATAGACAAGTTGCATGGCTAAGATGAAAAAACGTTTATATACATATACGCTGAAATGAAAAAAAAAAACCACCACACTCGTTGATTTAGTAAATTTTTGCAATCATTATAATTTTTTGTTTACTGTATATTTTTAAAGAAAATATCAGAAAATGGCTCAATACAAAATGAAACTGTTTAAAATAATTTTACCATATTGTCGTTAGGAAAAAATGAGAAAATATTCAATTTAGTACGTATTTCCTGCTCTTGCGTATATCGCCGGTTGCATTCGGCATGATATCGATTTTTTAATGTTTTGAAAAAAAAATTTTTTTGGAATGAATTCATACTTCGCCATTCTTAATCTTTGGTATCACTGGAGAGATATACCCTCTATGACATTTCATCCCATAGGCGTTCTATAGGTTTTTAAAGTCAAGTCGCGAATGCATGGTTGCTACTCCAAACATTGAACTTCGATCCCACTGCGTAAGACCTTGAATTGTCGTACATGAAAATCAAACCGTCCCCAATTAGAAGTATATAAGGAATAATTTCTTCTGATAACACATCTTCGATACACACGCAGCTCTTAGGGAACCCTGAAGATCAAGTTTGTGCGACCTTCAGTAGATTTCCCAACATCAAACACTACCACCTTCATAGCTTCTCTGGAGTGAAAATGAGGAGGAGATACATCTTCCCTTTCTTCTGCAAATCCTCTCTAGCCTGTCAGAAGATCGCAAACAAAGCTTTATCCCATCCAAAAACAAAACTTTAGACAAATTTTGTCCAGACCAATTGATGCATTTCTTGCAAACCCTATCCGAGCTATTCTGAGCACAGTCAGAAGTACTGGACCAGATGTTTTCGCACGTAATTCAGCTTCTGAAAGTCTTCGCCTTACTGTGTATAAACCAATATTAACATTTCTAACATGTTGCTTGATGTGAACGGCGGTAGAACGTCGATTACGACTTCGAAACAATAGAAAGAAATGACAGGATGACGGCCACATCCCTACCATGTATAGTAACCTCCAGTATAGTGCTAGCAATATAAAGCCTTCAGACAGTTTTTCTGGGAATGTTGAGCACCCTGCTAATTATACTTCAGTTTTTCCATCTTCCAACAAATGCCTATGTTTCTAGCAAATTTTGTATCACTTAACACAAACTCTCAAGCAAATTTGAAACTTAAAAACTGTGCAGTTTAAAATAAATCAAAACTCCTGAACGTTAGAAAGAAGCTATACAAAAAACTACGAAGAGAATGAATATTCATAGATTTATTTACAAAATCCAGTTGTAAACACAATTGGGATATTTCATCTGTGTTTTATTTACATAAAATCTTCCAAAAACAATTATTAACCCTTATATAACAAAAATATGTATGTGCGACGAAGGTTAACGCATCACTGCTAACTTCTTTCATAAAATTATGGAATACGGATCTCACATGCCAACAAATTGGAAGGAACTTGACAAATAAGACTTGCATACACAGGAGAGTAAATCATACATTACAGTAAGTCTTTAATCTTTAAAATCAAGCCTATTTATATGATTATATTTAAATTGATTTGTTCATAGTTGCTTTATTTATTTAAATTGTTTATTTATTTGATCTTTTTATTGGTTATATATTGATTTTTACACTTTCATTAACTAAATCTCACTGAACATTGTTAATTATTGTTATATTTGTGTGCTGTGATATCGCTAAATTGTCTTAAAGTGTATTGTACTTGATTTAAAGTATGTTCATTGCTTTGGTTTTTTCACGAATTTGAATTAAAAATCAATGAAATTAAGCCTGGAATGTACGTAGAAATACTCATGAAACGAAATATTGTTGTAAGGTAAATGGACGGTTTTTTTAAAAAGATAATTAAAAATACAAAAGGTGGCCCACTTTTTTTGCTTCTCAGTGTATATCTCTTCATTTATACATCTGTACGAGTTATACACGAGTGTAACTATTTTATTAAATAAATAAGGCGATGACAATGATAGGGTGAAGATGTTGGTCCTAGAATTGTCATCACCACTCTCTCCCACCCCAGAGATTTTATAAGCATTTTTATTTCCCACCAAGACAGTGTTAAGTTCGATTTTCCCCAAGGCATATCAGAGAAATTTGATCAAGATTAGTAAATTAAAATAAACTGAATGTTTATCAGTACTATTTTGTAATTTCGTGAATAAAAATTATTTTAATACTGATTGGCAAAATATATATTTATATATATAAGTTAAATAATTTCTTTTGCCAAATCCGTTTTTAATTACTTTTATTCAAGAAATTGCAAAATTGCAAAATAGTACTGATATACATTCAGTTTATTTTAATTTACTAATCTTATATCTAATATATTATATAATATCAATTGGAAATACAAGATTTCTTAACTCTGGACGTTTTTACAATTTATATATATATATATATATATATATATATATTATGTATTATGTATACATAATGTACAATTATATGTACCATGTATAAGGATCTCTTCTACCATCTTGTCCAAACAGTATTTCGACGCAAAATGTAATTTTTGTAATGATTTTGATAATGTGTATATATTCCTGAAACCTTCAAATAATTGTGGGCTTATATCAATAACGCATTTACCTTTTCATTAAACTACATGGATTTGTTTAAAGGCATTAAAAAAAGACAAATTAGTCTAAAAAATTCCCATGTTCTAAATTATTTTTAGCAAATTTATGTTTATTTGTATTTGTTTTATTGGATATTATTGGATACTCCCCAGTTTATTGGGCATTTGCCGGATTTCACCATCCTAGACTAAATTAGGGTCCAGGACGAGCATAAACGTCGTGATTTGCCCCGATTAGTCACCCCGGACGACGTTTAACGCCTCGGGGTAGTGATTTACACGGCGGCCCTTTCCGTTTTACGCCCCGGGCCGTTAATTATGTCGTAAATGCCCGCGGGGTGAATTTTATTTTTAAAAGGGGAATCTAGAAGAAGACGAAGAGAAAAAAAATTGTATTTACCGTAAGGGCTCCGGCCGGAGTTTATTAGCGGCTTGCAATCTCCTCCGTGTCAACATTTAGAGGGCCGAGCTCCTTTCAATACTCTCTTAATGAAACCTTAACCCCTCTCTTTGCACCCTTTTGGTTCTTAATTGTCTTCCTGGATCCACCCTTGAGGACTTTTTTCCCCTCCCTTTGCCCTGTTACACTGGAGATTTATTAACTCTGGACGTATTTCCAATTGATGTTATTCCTTAAAACAAACGTCAACACAATTGAAACCAACAGGATTAATGTACAAAAATGATTGAAAATCATAAAACTGACAATCAAACACATAATCCAAGTGCTATTTAAAACAAACACACATTCATGTGAGATAATTTTAAGAAAAATAATGAAATACAAGTACAAATGCTGTTTTATATAGATCAGACAAACAAGATTTATTTTTCATTTGTTTGGATAAACGTAATTTATTACATTAGTACGGTTTGGTGTGATGTAGGTTTAGAAACACATTTCCCTCATCGTACCACGTTCCGATCTGTAAAGAGATCATCCTCAGGGCCTGGGATTTATAAACAGTATTTAAATTATACAAATATATGTAAGATGTGAAAATGAATTTAAACAATGATGGGAATTTTAAGTTTAATCAAAGCATTTGCACTGACTCAGTGTGTGTTTTCTGTGTAGATATGTCATTGCTTCAATTCAATTCTACAATACCTGTTGAAGTAAGGATAGAAATCCAATTTTCTATGAGGAAGTAATTTATTAGTGTGAAAGTAAGGAGATGATTATCCAGCCTCGAGGAATATCGAGTACTAGACTTCTATGTGATATCTTTACATATTTGTTTTGCGTCTTTTCTGTAGTGGAAAACGAGAGGCTAGATTTTTAGATACCGACATATTATACAAATAATGGGAGAGACGAAGAAACCAACGGTGCCGGCGATGACCCCAGGTGTTAGGTTAGGTTAGGGTGGCAAAGGTACTAGGAGGTGGGGTTTGTGTGCCCCAGGCACTACAGCCTTCTGGCTTATTGTACCATCCTAGTTCTTTAGTTTAGTCAATAGACTCGATCCTTTTCCTCAGGATTATCAAGTCATTGACTGTTATTGCTTCAATGTGGTTCTCTGAGTCGTTTTTATACTTCATATTGAACCTCCATTGAGCTGTTGCTTCGCATTCGAAGATGATATGAGTGGCTGTTTTCTCCTCCTCATTACATAGTCTGCAAATTGGATCACTATTATATATGCCCATGTTTTGTAGATGTTTTCTCAGGTGCCAGTGGCCGGTTAGTAACCCCACCACTCCTCTGAGATTTACCCTCTCCAGTTGTAGCAGTGTTTTTGCCAGTTTTGATGAGGGTTGTTTTATCATGGGTTTACTGTGTCTAGCACTGCTAGAGTTTATCCATTTTTCTCTTTGTTTTATTTGGATCCATTCTGCGATGGAGGATTCTACGTTTGTTTTGGATATCCCAAGGATAGGCTCGGGGCCTATGTATGGTCTTGCGGATCCTCCTCTGGCCAGTCTGTCTGCTTCATCATTACCCAAAATTCCCCTGTGCCCTGGCACCCAGGATAGCGTTACCTTGTTGTGTTCCCCCAGGTTTTGGAGATTTTGGATGCATTCACTGACTAATTTTGATGTGATTCTTGTACATGCCAGTGCTTTGATAGCTGCTTGGCTGTCTGATCTTATGAGGATTTTTTGTCAGTGTAACCTCTTTTAAGATTTTCCAGGGTACAAGCATTGATAGCATGTATTTCTGCTTGAAAGACCGAGGTGTACTTCCCTAGTGAGTGTGATTGCTCATATTTTGGGCACCCCAGGTGTTTGTCGGCCCATAAACCTCCCATTTTATATAGACATGCATGCAGGAGGACAGCGAAGGCCGAGGTTAGGGCGACCTTTTCGTATATGTCTGGGATGCTGGGTTCAAATCTCCGAAGCAATAGAATTTTAATTGATAACAGAATGTAACAAGTATTGTAAATTGGTTTAACACCTCCCCAGCGACGTCAAATTTGTAGGTAAAGCTGTAATTATTAAATTATTGTACTATAACTCAAAAAATTAGATTCTAGGGTTCAAAGAATCAATCGACCAGGGGTTATCCATCCATTAGTCACTAAATCCCACCAAAATCGGTCTTTAAGGAAATTTGAGGTCGCCTGTAAGAACTTAAATATATCAATCTATAGGCTGTTCTGATGATGTCCTTAAAATAGGTCGAAAGCTTGGAAGTAGCAATTGAATTTTTTTTCTTCAAGACCATAATTTGATCTGGAGTGTCGTAAGTGAAAAAGTCGTCGATACTTGTAATCCAAAAAGCGTTATTGCCGATTTGATCACCCCTGAGGATGATTTGGGGATAGTATAAAATGTTGAGCCTAGTGGGATTCGGTGAAACGGAATTTCCGTACCATGATTTTATAACACAAAAGTAATATGCACATCATTGTGAATTGAAACTCGATACATAGAAGAAATTAGAAGAAATCTAGATAAGATGTTGGTTGGAACGTTTCGTTGAACCGTTTAATTTCTTCTGTTTTCATTTTTCTCGTTTAACCTTTTTCCTCTCCTTTTCTTTTTCTGTACGTATAATCCCAGTTCGACATCAAAATTTCACCTACGACCTTACACATTCTGACAAATCATTAACAATGGTGCGATTGGTTTTTAAATTGGTCAAAAAAATGATAAATTTATTGTTAAAACTTTGAAAAAAAAAGTCATTCGATCACCTTTTTATTAATCACATTTCACGTTTAAATTGCCTGCCTTGCAGATGGAAAGATTTTGCTTTCAAAATTGAAATTCCTTTTGTCCTCCCGCTAAGTTTAAAATAAATATTGAAAGACACGTAGCTGCTAAATTATATTTAATCACTTAGTCACAGGATTCTCTGCGGTTGTTTTTTGTTTACGAAATAACTGTATATGTAGTTTATTTTACATGATTATTATTATTACTGATGATTATTAATTTTCGTCTCGTTCAACAAATGTGGTCTTTTTTTGAGTTGTACCATGATAAACGGTGTATGTAATCACCATAAAAATCATAAATTCTTTTATGACTGTTGAACGGTCTATAGTTTGATAGATTCCTTGCTAATTAAATATATAAAATCTCCCTCCCTCTCTCTCTCTCTCTCTCTCTCTCTCTCTCTCTCTCTCTCTCTC
>CM077110.1:19770255-19792130 GCA_039619505.1 Cimex hemipterus | reverse complement strand
CCTCTTTGGTCAATCGGAAAGGGCCCATTTTGTTGCATGACAACGCTCGACCACATGTGTCACGTGTAACGTCACAAAAATTATTGGAGCTTGGCTATGAAACTTTGCCTCACCCACCCTACTCTCCGGACCTCTCGCCTACTGACTACCATTTTTTTAGACACCTGGACCACTACTTACAACACATAATATTCAAAAATCAAACGGAACTGGAAAATGCATTTATTGACTTTATCAATTCTAAAAATTCTGAATTCTACTCAGACGGAATTAATAAGTTACCAACACGTTGGGAGAAATGTATTGAGAGTATGGGAAATTATTTTGATTAAAGAACATTGCTTTAAAGTAACTAGTTTCTTTTTTTTTGTTTAATACCAAAATCCTGCATTATTTTCCGGACAACCAATAATTAAATATCCTTTCCGAAGGACCAAAAGAAATTGTCTTAAATGAACATTTTAACTAAATAAACCTTTCAAACCTATGTAAATTTATGTACATATCTTTTCGGTGATTATTAATAAAATAATTAGTTTTACTTTGTAGAGTGTATAAATTCGAGGACCAACATATATGACATATTCTATATCCTACGCTGTTTATGCAACGAATAACTCTCGCTTACATAACCAAACACGGTACAGAATAATGAATATAAATGGTTTTATAGTTTTAATATTTATTTTTAAAATATGTAAGCGTTACAAGGTTTAGTATCATGAGTTATTTTTCATTTATATATTCAAAGTACAAAAAGCAAAAAAAAAAAAAAATTACTCTGATCGAGTTTGATTTTAAATCTGTTCCTTGTCGTTTCTTGATCCGAATCAATTTAGTACGAATAACACACGATATTATTTTGATGATGGGTTATGAATTGCTGTCATTTCGTCAATTAATTTAATTTCGCAAGCCTGTCACTGTGCTGACAGCATAATAGGCTCGACGATTTTTTTTTCCACTTTTCAATGAGGTGGAAAATATATTCCCAGAGGTCGCTCGTTAACCGACCGGGTCAAAATAAAAGCGAACAGAAACAAGAAAGCCAATTATTCTCGGGCCAGAGATGAACGCTCTCGTCTCACGTTATGTTGCGCAATGTAAGCACTCGAGCCGTGGAATCCGATGCGAACACCTATTCGGTCAGAGTCATAATCATCGTGATAATCTTAATAATTCATGGTTGAAGAGTGATTGAACGCATTTCCATTGACTAATCCTTTATCCACGGAAAATTGGATCTTATACAGTTAGTTCATCGAATAGGAATAATATAAACGTAATGTACGGTTAACAAGTGTTCTTTAAGAGTACAATTTTTGAAAAATTCAATATAGAAAGAATATTAAATAAAGAAAACTCTAAACTCTACGATAAGTCAAAGAGGGAAAAGACAAGGGCGAGATCCAGTGAAGGGAAAACGAGATTGGGAATACCCTTTAGCTTGTGTTCTCGGAGAGCCGCTGCCAACATGTGTTCTGACCACGACGGTGAAGGAATAAAAAAGACAGAAGGGAAAAATCGAATTTTTGGACTCCAACGATGTGAAGTGTTCGACCGACAACAACGAATTCGGGCGACGAGGAAAGGGCGTAAATTTTCCCGACCCCGAGTTCAAATTACGAAAAAATGGCGTTAACACGTAATTTTAATCTCTATCTAGAATCGATAGTTAAAAAACGAAATTTTCTGAAACAAACAAAAATCTTGAAACTTAAGGACAGGATCTTATATCCAGAAGTATCCAACCGATAGTCATTAATGACCCAAAGTACAAGTGGTACTGGAATAAAAGATTAATTCGTATGTTTTTTTACTAACAAATAAACAATAATATTTTCTTTTTTACTTTCTACCCGTATGGGGGCGGGTAATTTGTGACCGTTAATCGATGATTATTCGGAGATCGTGAGATGCGGCCTGGTGTGACGTAGGTTTTAGAAAAACATTTTCTTTACCGTGCTACGTTTCGATTTTTGTTGAGAACATCTTCAGGGCCTGAGATTTACCAACGTTGTTTCGATTTAACAAATACTTGCAGGATGTGGAAAAAATTGAATTTATACAATGCAAAAAAGTATTTTTTATTCTAACGATATTTGATTATACGTCGTATATCAACTTGGCTATCGTTATTAGTAGTTCAATATGTTTGAAATATACTAAACAATACTGTGGTTTTGATTTTTTTCATCAGAACTAAAAGAAACAATAACCATTTTTTTTAAACAACAAGAAAAAAATCATAAATACAAAAATAAACAATATGTTTATGTTATCGACATTACTCATCCATGTCAAAATGTAGCTGTTTTTTCATAGCCGATTTTCTTTACTAAATATCGAGGAAACATCTTCGAGTAGAAATCATAGATTTATGTATACTTACGAATTATTCAGGCTATCGATATCTTTCATTAATTTTTTTTTTAATCTAGGAAATTCCGTAACTATGTAAATAATATATAATAAATTTGTTAAGTCTATCGATACGTATCGATAAATAACATCAATTCATTTCAAAACTATTTTGGATTGATCGATATTGTTGCACGTTAAATCAAAAGCAGGTAAGTTATGAAACTCATACTTTATTCGGTACCTTTCCTTTCTCGTATCTCAAAGCTGCAAATAAAAGAAAAAATGGAAAAACTCTTCGCCCAGGTAAAACAATGTACTTACGTTATCGGTATTATATGTGGATGTGGATGGATCAAAATGACAATTTTGTTTTCCAGCGCCGATTTCTTTACTAAATATCGAGCAATGATCTTCGACCAAATAATCATAGATGTATGTACACTTAGGATTTATTCGTGTTGTCGATAGCCTTCATTAAACATGGAATTCATTTCGAAAAATGTAGGAACGAAAATAATACTATAAAAAAAATTTATTAAGACTATCGAATCATTCAATAAATATCAACTCACTACCAAATTATATTTTATTTATCGATATTTTTGCGCGTTAATTCAACACGTGTAGGTTATGAAACATTGATACTTTCATTCGTTACTTTTCCTTTCTCTTAACTCAAGCTGCAAATAAAAGAATTTTCTGAAAAAAATCTGTTTAGTTTTTAACGCATGAAGGAAAAAATCATCGCACTGATAAACGAGCAGTACATTTATGCTATCGACATTATTTTTCCGTATTTTCAAATTGTACTAAACAATACTGCGATTAACTCATCTAACAATTCTTTTCATTAAACATGACCAAGCCTCCGTCCCCTTAGCCAAGTTGAATCAGAATCAAATTTCGATTTTTTTAACATAAACATCAATGTAGTTCGTAAAGCATCGAGAAGAAATTCATTGTTCTTCGGAAAGTAAGAAAAATATTTAAGCTCTCTATAGCACTTATTCATTGTAGTAACTTCTGTTTCCAGAAAATCATAAATATATTGATTCTAATCGATCTAAGTTTGTTTAGTAGCAATTGTCGTCCGCAATACAGGTACGGCTCGAATAATCCTAGATTTCCTAAGGAAAATATTTATGTTACTTTTCAATAAATATAGTAACTTTGCTGTCCTGATTATCACAGCTATGTATTCGTAAAACATATTTATATCGATAAAACATATCGATATTTCTCATTGTAAAGAATCGATCTATTTCTAAACAATAATTTTGTATAATTTTAATGCTGTGAAATTTTAATTCGACATACACTACTTTTTATTAAACCAGAAGGTCTGAAATATTCAACATAGGCTTTGATTTGGATAATCAAGGAAAAATAATCTTAGATGTAAGTTGTTACGTTCTCCTAGCCGATACACCAGAAGTCTGAAGATGACCATCGCAGCCTAGACTGCTTTACTGATGGCTCACTCATTAAGGATAAGGGAAGCGGTGCTGGAATACACATACACAACAGGTAAGCGGTGCTGCAGAACACTTATGCATAACAAGATAAAGGGAAAAGATATCAAAATTTTTTCCGACAGTCAGGCCAGTCTGAAATCATTACAAAAAGAACTATCAACAACTAGACTGGTAGAGGAAACTGTTGAACTCATTAATAGGATCATTACCAGGTATGAGAATAGGGTAACCCTCGTATGGATACCAGCTCATAAGGGACACTATGGCAACGAAGAGGCGGACAGCCTGGCCAAGGAAGGATCAAATTCTGCGTTTGTCGGGCCACAACCAGTATTACCCCATTCTTTAAACATAGCGAAAGAGAGTATGAGTTGCTGGGAAATGAAACAATTCCTCAAAGAATGAAATACGTCCCTCGGGTGCAGGCAATCGAAGGAGTTTCTGAAGGAAATCAAACCTAAGGAAGTGAAATGGTTACTCTCCAACTCTAGGAGGGGAATTTGGAAGATGACAGGTATCCAACGGGCCATTGCCCCTTGAGAAGACACCTCTTCATAATAGGCACCCTACCAGACCCTTCTGCCACATCTGCGAAACAAAAGATGAAACGGCTCGACATTATCTAGCTGAATGCGATAGGTATGCCAGGGAAAGATTCGACACTTTCGAAGGAGAGGACATAACCAAAACACTTCCACTTCCCAGGATAAAATCGTCCACAATCCTGGGGTTTGTAAATAAGTCCAATAGGTTTATGCAGGACTCGTGAGCCGACCAGGTCCCGGACCTTTTAGGGATGGGGTACGTCAATATCATCAAAATAATCGTTATTTTTAGTATCGATATCAGTTGGTAATAAGGCCGAAAATGTTTGTAGGTAGTAATGATGGGGGCTTCGCGCGGGAACTGATCAAAAGAGTTCAGTTCACTTTGCTGAGCGATGGACCGCTCTGAAATAAAGAGCTGCAGGTGTGACATTCCCTCACTTCAATAACCTTCAGCGATCGCCTCCTAATTTTAAACTTTGTCCTTACCACCCCACTCAGTAACTTGACAAGTGACCGTTTAGCAGCCACTCCTGTCCTGAGTCCGGCCTTCTCCGTTTACGCTCGTTGAAATTTCAGAGTTCCGCGTACCCGCTTCCCGGCATTGCGCATACTATTGCTTTCATTTATTTAAAGATTATTGCCACTTTCAAGAAATTACATTGTTTACAGGTAGCTTTGTGATGTTATAAACAAGATGTGATAATTTCTTTTTACTTTACGTTTACTAAAATTATTTATTTATCGTCATTTAAAATATAGTTCATATTTTCGTTCAGAAGAAAGAGGCAATTAAATTACAATATTGTTAAATGTATGGGAACGAAATATTCAACCTTCATTGTTTAATTCTTTTTTTTAATTAAAATTATTACAGACGATATTAACAAAAGGTTACACAGTTCATTTCTTTCCTATAAATATCCTGAAATTCAAAACAAGAAATTACGAGAAAATTTAGTGAGCGTGAGCGGCTAACCATGAAAACGAGATGATTCATTTCACTGAGTGAGCGGTTTTGATCCGATCCCTTAAAACGAACAGTTTTTCTGCTTTTTATTACATACCAAAGTTAGCGAAAATGTAAAAAAATTAATTGTCTTCACACTGCCGTTTTTTTGCACAGATTGCAAGTATACTGATCAAATTTTTCTTGGGGAAAAAAACAGAAGCCAAACGTGACTTTATTATTGGTGTGGGATGGTATGGTATGGTGCAAAAGATACTAGGAAGTGGGGTTTGTGTGCCCCAGGCACTACAGCCTTCTGGCTTATTGTACCTTCCCAGTTCCTTGGTTTAGTCAATAGACTCGATCCTTTTTCTCAGAAGTCATTGACTTTTATTGCTTCAATGTGGTTCTCTGAGTCGTTTTTATACTTCATATTGAACCTCCATTGAGCCGTTGCTCCGCATTCGAAGATGATATGAGTGGCTGTTTCCTCCTCCTCATAACATAGCCTGCAAGTGGGATTACTATTATATATGCCCATGTTTTGTAGATGTTTTCTCAGGTGCCAGTGGCCGGTTAGTAACCCCACCACTCCTCTGAGATTTGCCCTCTCCAATTGTAGCAGTGTTTTTGCCAGTTTTGATGAGGGTTGTTTTATCATGAGTTTACTGTGTCTAGCACTGCTAGAGTTTATCCATTTTTCTCTTTGTTTTATTTGGATCCATTCTGCGATGGAGGATTCTATGTTTGTTTTCGATATCCCAAGGATAGGTTCGGGGCCTATGTATGGTCTTGTGGATCCTCATCTGGCCAGTCTGTCTGCTTCTTCATTACCCAAAATTGCCCCGTGCCCTGGCACCCAGGATACCGTTACGTTGTTGTGTTCCCCCAGGTTTTGCAGATTTTGGAAGCATTCAGTGACTAATTTTGATGAAATCCTTGTGCATGCCAGTGCTTTAATAGCTGCTTGGCTGTCTGATCTTATGAGTATTTTTTGTCAGAGTAACCTCTTTTAAGATTTTCCAGGGCACAAGCATTGATAGCATGTATTTCTGCTTGAAAGACCGAGGTGTACTTCCCTAGTGAGTTTGATTGCTCATATTTTGGGCTTGTACAGAAAACACCTATCCGGTCCCTTCATTTGTTTTGGAGCCATCCGTATACCATAGCATTGTATCCGATGTTCTCCTGTTTTCTTCCTCTCCTTTATAGTCTGTTGAGATTTTGTGAAGGTTGTTTCCGGGACCATGTAGTCAGTCCCCATTTCTAGTAATGGGCGTCTGATTTTGTTAATTATGGTTGGTGTGGGATTGAACTGCTTTTATCAAATATTGGATACACATGTTTCTTCTGCTGCACTTAGTAAATTTGATATATGAAATAGCTAATAGTGTATAGTGGATAGCTGTTAGCATCTACAATGATTATTACCTCCGTACATTATAAAGCAATTTTCAACAATCCATATGATTCTGTTATTGTAATCTGCAAAACGGCTATTTGTCAAGCATTGCACGTACGTTGATAATTTGCATGAGGTTTACTCGAATAAGTAAATCTTACATAACCAGGGGGTGACTGGCCGGTCCGAAGCCTGATTTAGATTTATAACACGGTTTCAATTACGTTCTTGGTGTTTAAATAAGGGACACGAATGAATGTGAAAAATTACGCAGTTTTAGTCTGGTTTAAAATTAAGCGACTGCCGGCTGACATTTCAGGATTAGGCTCACACTCGAGAGGAGAAGAAGGTTTATCCCTATTTATTATATGTATAAACAGGTCGTTCTATCATCCGATTAGGGGATGAGGGTTTCGTTATATAAATCGCAAAATTGGAAACTGATAAACAGCCTGTGATTAGGAACGACGCCAAGGATCCTTTCGCCTGGAGACAGAAACAAATTCGCAGATCTTCGAATATCGCCGAATATCCTCCGGCGATAAATTATTTGGTTGAAGTCCAAAGGCAGATGGCCAAAGGTGGTCCGCTTTGACGCGGCCCGCCCTGTTTCGCCGTGTGGGTTAGAAAAAACTTGTGGAATAACTTACTCGGTGTTCCTTCGTCCTGGCCGTTGTCGTCTCCGGCGTCCGCCGACATCAGGTTAACAGACATCTTCGGAATTTCTGGAAAAAATAGAAATAATTTAATAAAACATACTTGAAATATAAGAATTTAAACATGTTTTATTCGAAAGGTATAATTTCAAATTGAACGTTCTTCGGAGGAGGTTTTGTTAGCTGTTATCTTGAATTCACTCTAAAAAAATTACCCTTTTCAATTAGGTTTATTAATTCATAAAAGAACATCAAATAGACAGGAGCAGGTTTTTTCATTTTATACCACAATGTCCAATGTGAATGAAAGGGGTTCTTAATGGAATTGAACCATCAGAATTATTTGAACTGACAAAACAGTCCTGACTCTTTGCCAGGTTCAGAATGAGAGCGTCGCAATATAAGAAAAAATATTAATAAATCAGTTCCATTTAATCGTGCTTCCATTAATAATTTGGTTTAATATTTATGAGAAAAAAAAATGCCCGTACCAGGAGAGAAAATCAAGTTTTAAATGGCCAACTAATTTCATTTAGTCATGCCAATATGAACCAATACACTCAATGAGTTGTGTTATAAAATCCAATTGTTCACAATTTCACAGAACCTGGATTAAATAGGTAAGATCTAAATATGAAGAGGGTGGTCAGACGGAGGACGGGCAGGATATAAATAAGGCTGCTGTATAACGCTCGTTATATTTTTTGGCTATCCAAATCATTAGAAATTTGACAATCTCTTTGGTACCAAGACCCCAAGGATTTCTGGGAATAGAAAAACCAGACAAATTAGAATCTGCCAGACCAACTGTAGGCCAAGAACTTATCATAGAGATGGCCAAAACAAATGTAGACTCCTTTAGCTAAGAATGAGATCACAACGAACAAAACAGAGAGAGAAGGAGACTTACTGCAGAAGTGCAATACAAAGCAAACTCATGAATAAAGAACCTTCACCAAAATTGTCAACAACATTGTTCTTGAGGCCGAGTCAAATTCTGTGGCAACTTGGTGCTAACCTACATAGCATGAGTAAATTCAATGATGACCTTCCGTTGCAGGTTATGCTTGAGGAGAAGTAGCCATCATATTATCTTCTACCATAAATGTTCATGTATTTTTAACCCTGAGACGAGTTGTTTTTGATATTTTCAGTTACTGTTCCCAAGGTGGTTACGTAAAATTCACGCTCGGAACAAGCAGCGTAAAAGAAACGTGTTGTACTTAATTATGGCATTAATGGGCCGGTTCGTTAGTACTACTGTTCCACTGGTCAGGTTTTTCTTAACAAGCCTCTGGCTTAATGCTTCGACATGGAAATTAATCGACCGTGAAATATGTAATTCACCAGGGATGTCCTCGTTTCCTTTGCTCCAAAAGGAAAAAAATCTTTTCGAATATCTAATGAGCTGAACCACCGGGATGCTGCGTAACTAAATAAATCAATTACTCAATCTTTTCTCAAGAGATGTCGATGTGGTCGATGATATTCGTGTCGACGCGAAGTACAGTACATTAACCTGGAGGATTTTGGAGTCACTTTCTCCCGAGATACCTCATTTACGAAATAATCTCCCTTTCAATGTGTATAACCGTATTCGGAGTTTTAGATGTGCGATACGGATAAATATTCTGCTTTGTCGCCATTTGTATGCAAGTCTTAGACAAAAAAAGAAAGAACTAGAAAAACATATTGCTATATTCTTCTCTTGTGGCCTTCAGCAAGATTAACTTGAACTGTGATGATGATTCTGATCTGCCTATTTTTACATATTCCTTGTCTGGTTTCATCACTGACTGCTTCTTGTTTTATTTATTGCCTCTTTTGTACGTTGCAACCATGACATGGCATACAGACATCTACAAATTTTCGTGTAAATCAAAAGCAATCAAGACCATTAAGAAAGTACACGTCGTCTTTCAAACTGAAATACATGCCATGTCAAAATCTCAAACGTATCAACAGACTACAAAGGAAAAGAAGAATTCAGGGCTCAGTTACGATGATGTGGTAAAAAGATCGCTCCAAAACAAACTAATAAATTAATGAAGCGGATCAGACGTTTCTCGTACAATCCCAAAATATCATAAAATTTCTTATGAAAGTACACCGCTGGCTTTCACCCTTAATTGCCATTAAGGCGTGAGCCTTAGCAAATTTAAAATTTATAAGTGGTTAGGTGCACAAACAAATTTATCATAATGTGATAACCAAACATCTATTAAAGTTAAATTATTGACCCCTCCTCAAAGATACACAGGTTTCATCAAAAGATATCTCTGTTTAATATTAAATAAAGAATAAATAAGAGCTAATTCATTGAAACGAATCCAGTTACGGAAAATTCAATTCTTCCTCTGGTACTTGCCTAAGACGAGCTCACGAAACGCTTTTAAAAACAATCATTGTATGTGAACAACCGGCGGGAACAATTGGGAAGCGATCAGGTGGTTTAAACAGGCCGATACGGTAGTCAAGTTATAAAGGGATCAAACGGATTTTACAAAACCCGGTGTCGATTCAACGGTAAATCGACGGCGACTACTGGAAAAACAAATTCGAGTTCAAATTCTTTGGGATTCGATAGAAAGACACCACCCAAAGTGGTACAAAATCATGTTGAAAAATAAATGGCCAAACGTAATGTTTGAATTGTTTTACTCACCCTTCAGATCAACAATACAAATGGAAAAAAATCAAAAACGCCATACTCACTTATGCATGGGGCTATGTGAGACCGGCTTTGCTGATATCCTTTGTCACACCTGTTGCAGGTGATGCCGGTTACTCCGTCTTTGCATGGACACTGTCCGCTTGTCTGGTTGCAGGTCTTACCCGAAGCACCGATCGGGTGGCAGTTGCAGGCTACAAACAAACAGAAAAAAAAATTACTAACAAAAAAGCGTAAAATGATAAGTCCGAGGCTTGTTCCAAGCTTCTTTAGTATTCACGACAGTTAAGCCGTAAATCTTAAAAATACACCCTTTAAAAATTTATTACACCGCGTTCTTCTCAGTAATAAAAAGTCAAGAGAGTAATGCAGGTTTCGAAATCACTTTATTCACTTTTTGCTGAATGTTATACGGAACAACGTTCGGTGTTGGTAGATTTGAGATAAGGAAGACACCTTGCTAGGAAATCTCGCACTGCCATATTGTTTAGAGTTTTATTAAAGGAAAGATTAAAAAACCGTGATAACGACGGAACGAAATAGTTCAAATCCCGCTTTCTGAATATAAAACACATTTTGCCGACCCATGATGCTCTTACTGTCTTGACAGTATTTGCTATCAAAGTCATATAAAATGTGTTTTGTAGGCAAAAATTAATTAACGGAAGTGACAGAATAACCTGGGGAGTAGTTGCAATTTACGAATTTTGGTTCATTTTTTTTGTAATAGAACAAGAAAGTAGAAAAATATCTTTTTCTTTGTCATTCTCGCACATAGTCTCATTTTTTCTTTCTCTGTCGATCTCCCTGTCGCTCTCTCTCTCTCTCTCACTCTCTCTCTCTTTCTCTCTCTCCCTCTCTCTCTCTCTCTCTCTCTCTCTCTCTCTCTCTCTCTCTCTCCTTCATCAGACACCAATAGAGAGAAAAAAGGGATATTTATATATACAGATTGATAGATTTGGAAGAGTGAAAGAGAAGGAAAGGGGAGAGAAAGAGAGAGAGAGAGAGAGAGAGAGAGGGAGAGGGAGGGAGGGAATGGATTAATAAAGTTTAGCTATAATTCCAGAATTTGATTTAACGCAAAGAAAGACAGGACGAAAAAGAAAGATTGAGTTAGAAGGAAAGAAAAAGTGGGACGATATAAAAAGTCAAAGATATATGAAGAAATAGTGATAAAGAAACTGATAACGAGGAAAAGAAAGAAAGGGTGCACCCCAAAAAAGAGTAATAAAAAGTAAGAAAGAAAGTAGCAGAGTCAGCCAAAAACGGAAGAGGGGAAGTTATGTAGGTTTCGGTAACTGTTTAAACACATGTTATTGTCTATATGTCTATTTAACCTTTACAAAAAATTGATTTCAAAATAATTAATATTTCAAGAAATTAATATCCTTGGCTCTCGGATCAACACTATGTGACCAACACATCACATTCAACTCTGACGATACATCGATAGTTTTGAAGGAGACTCGATAGTAAAATGTAACAATAAACCATCCAATTGTTCCTAAGAAGTTACGATTATGGGCTATTACTAATCACGATACTACAGTAGAAGGTTATTTATGGGTTGTGTGGATCTCCTGCGTCATTCCAATAACTCTTTGTTTCAAACATTAAGCATGATTTGACAAAAAAAAATTGATTGGTGGTGATATAAGAAATTGTGATATAATCATCGCTGCTTGTACATTCGACGATGACTTACAATTCCTCAAAATTGTATACACTCAAGCTGGTTTAAAAGTTAGTCTCAAAGGAAGCGACATTGCGTCTTATTTAATTTAATATCGAGATACAAAATGGACATGAAGTTAAAATATACCTTGAAAAAGTCTCTCCTATCCTCTCCACCCCATCAATATCAAGGAATCCATTATCCACTATCCTCCTACGATTGTAAGGTCGTCGTGTTTATCCCAATCTTAAGAACGGAAAGTGACATTTGGGGTAATTTAATAATTCCTAATCTTAAAAGCCCCGAGTCTTTTCACTTCCGTTTGTGGTACAAACAGAAGCCAGTCATAATTTAATAGGTGTGGCTGAGTAAAAACGTCTGGGTGGAAATCAAATTATTATGGAATTAACACGTTTTTCCGGTTATTGCACATGGGTTTCATTTGTGTTTTCATCTCTCTCTCTCTCTCTCTCTCTCTCTCTCTCTCTCTCTCTCTCTCTCTCTCTTCATTTAAAATTTAAATTGTAGCTTATTTATCCTAATTTTACTCGTACAATACGTATTGTACTTGCGTTGATTTTTATTTTGCTCAAGGCATTAGTTGTCTCCAGGTTCCTTACAGGAAAAATTGGGTCTACCTATTAATTCCCAGCTAATGACCAGCCTTTCGAAAACTAGTACAATCCTCCTACTTGACCTGATTGAAGGGTGGGTTTAATTAAAAAAAACTACAAAAAGGAAGAACAAAAAATGAGAAGAAAGGAAAAAGCGCCCCAAGGTGTCTGGCGATTGTCCCGGCTCCGGGATTAACAAGATTATCATGTCAAAAGGCCGTGTAGCCTACTTGGTATACAATGTAATGTATATAAATAAAAATTGAACCATCTTTATGATCTAAGGAAAGGATGTCGGAAAGAATCGGATGAGGCCGTCCGATATAATATCGAGAGGTGTCGATTCTCATTAATTATTTATTATTTACAACCTACGATATAATTACAACTACAGCGATTATCGGGCAAATGGATGTTAAAAAACATGAAACCCGTTCGGTTGAAAGAATAAAATAATAGTATCTTCTTCTCATGCAAATTATAAAAGCCTCTCCTATGGTTACTAGCTAATAGTTGCTAGTTGTTGATAACCTAATCAAAGAGCATACTATAAAAATGTATGTATATGCAAGAGTTATAATAGAATACACATTGCGTGCACACTCTGAGGCAGAACGTACTAAACAGTATAGTGTGAGAAGATGGGTTTAAATATCAACCCAAAGATCATCCAATACGATACACAAGCAACCTAAATTTAAGGGACCTACTGTACAAATAGAGCCAATAACTTCTCCACAGAAACGAAGTTTCTAAATAACCATTGACCAAAGACTCACTAGGAGTAAACAGGCAGACTTCTGTAAACACCAAATCAGAAGGAAATCAAACAACAAAAATTGAAAATTGGTTTTACATAATTAATTACGGTTTTTAGTTGAGATGAAAAAAAGTTAATGGCACGAGAGGGATTCGAACCCACGACCTTCGGTTAGATACGCCGCTGCTGTACCACCTTTCACGATAGCTCAAGAGGTCACGATAGCTCGGGTGGTAGAGCAGCGGCGTATCTAATCGAAGGTCGTGGGTTCGAATCCCTCTCGTGCCATTAACTTTTTTTCATCTCAACTAAAAACCGTAATTAATTGTCATATATTAATCGGTCGAGCGGACTACGAATGGCGTGAATTAATGTTTTACATAATGTTCATTTATGGACAGCTAGTATTGTGCCAAAACACCGAGAAAGGTCCTAGGAAAAAAACTGCAAATTCCACAAAGAGAAAAGAGTATTTAAAGATCCAAATTATCCAGTGGTACAAAGGGTTTAAAAAGTACCAAAAAGCTCCTGATATACAAAGAAATAAAACTATATCTAAGGCATCATAAGAGAATTAAAATAAATAAGATGCCTATAATAGTTTGAGAGGAAAACGGTAATTTGGCAGTCCCTTCCAAGTGGTCATAGAAAACTAGACCTTTTTCAGGATATAAGAGGCAGTACGTGTAGGGGAAAGATGAATTATTTCCTCGTACATATATGAAATAAGTTGGAACTAGAAAAATAGGCGGTCAAAAAATCAAGTTCTGGACGAAAGCAGAAGATATGATGCTAGTCGGATCAAATTAAATTAGGAGAGAACAGAAGTGAATGTTGACCTGATCTATTACCCAAAGCTTTGTGAAGGACTCCAATGTATAACTTTCAGACCTAGGCTTTTCCTCTCAGAGGAGTAGGACTCAACATTTGCATCGACATTGAACATGTACCGATGCCTCCTTTCTGGCAATATCTGCACAGGCTAGATTCTACTACACTGCGTTTATAAAAATTCCTCCTGAATTAACAGTCCAACTATTATTTCAATTTTAACATGTCTTAAATTTAAGCATTGCCATTAGTTTGTATGATGGCTCTGTTTTTAACCTTTTGCACGTCTCTATCCTGTGGTAAAGTCCCATTGAACCGAGGGCTTATTTTCAATTTATTGTTTGATGGATTCACGTTTTTGGCAATTTGGTATGACTGAAAAGTGTCCAGGACCAATAGTTATCCTCACCAAACTTTCCTTGGCCAATTTATCGTATTCCTCGTTGCCCTCTTCATTCTATTCCCTGATAATAAGGGTGATTTTATTGATTTCCCCATTTTTAACATGAGTGATGTCCGAGTAGATAGATATTAGTTATTCTTCTATTTAACGATTTTGTTCTCTTCTCTCTATTGGTACTGTATTAATACTAAGGTGTTAATAACTTTTTTAAAAAGAAAATTAAAAACTTCACTCTCTCAATAGGCAAAAATTGAGGAAAATTATAGTCAACCTTCGATCACTTTCTACGTTACGTTTTTAATTATAATGTTTTAACCATACCCACCATATGGTTTGCAATGGAGTAAGTGTCAGGAGTTTTTATAAAAATACAGGCATTTAAAATGTAAAACATATGCAATGATCAAATTACAAATATAATTTTTGGAAGCTCTTAGTCAATAAATAATAAGATCAAAACCGTGCAAACCAGACAGAATAACCGGTTTAATTAAGCTGTTCAATTACATCGAACAATTAATTAATATCGATTTATCACAGGGGCGACCTTTGGGAAACAGGGTCTGAACTATTGCCCTCACAGAGCTGTCAATTTATAATATTGAAGATCGAATGATTTGTTGGTCGGGTGAATAATTTTCTACCATAATCAACAGTTAAATGCACGGATAATAGTCTTCAAAAAAATTATAACTGTATGCTTTTACAAGTTCGTTAAAGGTCCCGAACGATGTCAACGCTTGAACAATGGAGAAACGATTGCCCTTTTTCGTCATAATCCGGATAAACAAATATTTTTTTAACAGTTTCCAGTTCAACATAGGTCGTTAAGTCCTTACGTAAATTTTCTTGAGGTACTGTCCAGTTCATGAGACTTAAATCTACATTTTAAAGTTGGAAGGAAAGAATCGGGATTTAAATGTTCATTGAGTGTATATCGAATTTCACAGGAAGCCTCCTCGGACTGCTTCTGCACTCATTGCCAGTATATACTACTGATATCTCTTCCCATCCCTAGACCCGATCCTAGCATACGGTGATGATACTGCAGGTCAAACTGAACTCGAAAGTCCTAAGAAACAATCTTCACCTTCCGATGGACTACTCTACTTTCAATATATTATAGCCTCAGCCATCTAAAGGTCATGTGATACTTAGGGCTGTATCTAGACAAACGATTCACTTGGAATCCCCATATACAACTCAAAAATGTAGAACTGTACTGACGATACCAATTAATTAAAACACTACCAGACAACAGATCTAAACTCTCCCTTAACAACAGAATACTAATTTATAACACAATGTTGAAACCAACAAGGACATACCGCCTAGAACTATGGTGTTCAACCCAACCTTACAGTCTCCGCGGAATCAAGATATTACAATCACAGATTCCTAGAGCCATAGTTAACCCCCCTCCATTCTATGTTTAAAAACTTTATTAAGCTTTCAGATATGATTGCTAAATTCGATATTCTATCTCTGGATAACTGGAAAGGTCAAATATAGTTGGATCATTTTGGTAGGCAATGTGGCTGTAAATATATGTACGAGGGTACATTTAGCCTTAGATAGAGATATTCTACCTGTGTACATAATACAATAATATCTGAATGAAGAAGAAGCTAGAAACTTAATACTGTTGGTTTGGGCTGGCTTTGCCAATATTGGTTGACGCTGGCTATAATTATTTTAAAAAAATTAACAAATGAATTTCACGGTTTCATTGGATAAATTTTGTACCAACGATTCAATACACAAAACCCAAGTGTTTTAAACGGGCGGGTGAACCAGAAAAAACACTTTACAAACATCCTGCAAACAATCAATGAACTAAAAAGGAGAAGCAAAATTCAGGAGGAAATGAGATACGATGATTTGGAATACAGATATTTGTAAAACAAATTTACGAACCGGATCAAGAGTTTCTTGTAAAATCAGAAAATATCATCTAACTTCATAGGAAGGTATACTTCGGAAATTCACATTGAAATGCATGCCACCAAGGAATGGGCCTTAGAATATAAAAAAAAGGTTAGTTACAGTTACAAAAACATATCATAATCTGATGACCAAACTACTAGTAAAGCATTATCATGTAATATAGTCACATTAAATTTAATCATTGTTGCCAAAATCTTTAAACCTGAAGATATCTTGGATGCCAGAAGACGAAAAGCAGACACATTGGCCAGAGGAGGGTCTACAAAACACTGGCCCTGAACATATTGTTGAAATAACAAACCAAGCACAGGATCCTCCACGACAGAATAGACTCAAAAATATAAAGGAGAAGGATTAGTGGTGCTAGACACAGCAAACCCTCACTAAGACTTGCAAACACACTACAGTCAGAGAAGGATAAACTTAGACAAATGATAAGAGCATCGGTCGCTGGCATCTTAAAAACATCAATTCAATGATGCCCCCATTTTTAGATTAGACAACGTGGAAGAAGAAACAGGCCACCCATTTTCAAATGCAAAGCAACTGCTGGAAAAATAGCCTAGGATACAAATACAAAGAATGGCCTAGCATTCGTTAGGCGAAGGATTCGAGTAGAGTAAACTGAATTGAGGAATTGAGAAAATTAAGAAAGTGCAAATAACCAAAAGTTTGGGGAAACAAAACCCGGACACTCTAGTGTCCATATTCATCACCATCACGAAACCTGCAAACTCGAACGGATGGGGCACATTTGCTGAATGTTATGGCTTCGGATTTATGTAATACTACGTATGCTAAATAAACATGATTATTCGTAAATCGATAGTTAATACTCCCATATATGTTTCAAACCTGACAATCCTATCTGATCTTAATGTCCCATCTGTCAAGGAACTAGCCAGATCCGGTTCATCCTTGCATTCATAATCAAAACACAAGAATCTCTCCCAATAATTGGGACGGGATAATTTGGAGCTATGACGTAGGCCTCCTAGGAAAAGGGTGTACACGCTATCATGGTCGCCGTTTGTAGGGTCTCATATGATCCACGAATTTCAGAAAAATACAATATAAGAAGTTAAAAAATAATGCCGTAGATTAAGTGAGCTTATACTAAATCATAATAGTAAATTATTTTGTAAGTATTCAAATATCGTGAGATGCGGTCTGGTGTGATGTAGGTATCAGAAAAACATTTTCTTTATCGTGCCAACGTTTCGATCTTTTATTGAGATCATCTTCAGGGCTCAAAGTGTTTGTCTGCCGTGTAATTGTGCCATGTCGTGTTGAGAGTTATTTTGTAAGTGTGAATTTAATAAAAACAAGGGGAAAAGTGTCTAGTAAAACAACACAGCTCCGAAAGACAAGCAAAAATTATCGGAAAGGGTCAATTTACATGTGACTGGGACTACAAGGTGCTAAGAGCAAATCTCAGAATGGATATCTTATAGAAAAAGTATGCTAATTCTTTATCTCAAAGGTTTCCATTTATTCATTAATGTTTTAACCCTGTACTGTATTTTTCTCTTCATCGCCTTCCTACTATCCGATTCATTTTGATTCATCTCTTATCAAAATTTGAATTTTTTAAGAAAGTTTTTCGAGATTACGATAGAGTTAACAAAGGTGAGAATGATTCGTTTTATCCTAGCTGGGAGGAGATGCACCCACGTCCAAAACCGGAAGCTGCCCACTCCCGACCGCGTCCTACATCCATATTCAAACGGCAATAAATCTACAGAGAAATTACACCCCTTTTTATTAACAAGGATTGACGCTGGATTTTTCGGAATTTTTTCTTTCTTTAATAAGTGACGAAAGAGGGGGAGCTCAATTTGCATTCTTGATTGCTCTATTGACTTCGGGCAGGTCACGTCCCATAGTTTCTAGAACGGGGCGAGATTTATATGTGATAGGTGTTTTATTGCTGTAATTCATTTTTTTTCTCGAATAAATTTTGAACTCTTTTTTGGATTTTTGGAGCAGATAAAGGATAAACGAAAGCAAGTTTACTTTCTTCTCCGCCGATGCAAATTATTATCAGATAAAGCCCGAGAGACGCTTGCGGAGAAACATTCTTCACCGGTTCATCGAACCTTTTATCCTCGAGCTATGCGAAGTTGGAAAGACACAAGATGGAACGTTTCATGGATTAACTGTACTGTTCGCAAAGCGTAATGTGTCCTAATGTGTAATGTGTTTTCCTCATACCAGAGCCGCCGGGACATTTTTTCCTTACTCTTGTCAGAACTAGTTGATTGGACAATTTCTGTATCGATGAAATGAGTATGCATTTTATTGGTCAATTATTTTTAGTAACTCTTAGTCGTATAAGAGGATTAGTTGACATCTCAACGTTTTTATATTCTTCCTTTTGTCTGTGAAATTGAGTAAAGGTGGGTTGGTAACAGGTCAGGATGGCGAGTGAAATTTGTCATATTGGCAGTTTATATCGTAAAAAATCTAAAGATTGAGTCCCGTGTAAGATTGGATACAAAGGAGCATTTATAGCACTATTGGGGTTGATAACTGGATTGAATTCTATTCCCATATTTTTGTATATTTTCATGTCCAAGTTATTAAGCTTTCTTCCTTCTCGAGTTGCAGTTGCCAGGATGTTATTTCGATTACAACTCGTACTTCTTTTAGAAAACATTTTTACCAAAGGAATATAGAGCATGGCCGTGCATTTCAAATGGCTCAGTTATTATTACAATGTTATGATCTGGTAAAGCCAAACAGGCGGATTGGTCAGATGCCTTATTCATTTTTAGGTTTATTCTAGCAGCTTGTCGGTGAAGCTGAGTAAGAGGTTGGTTTGGCGAGTTGAAATTGTTTTATCGGTATTTTATGACATGGGGAACGTTAGAACGTAGAGGATAGAGTGAAGGGTACGATTGGGCACAGAAAATATCATTTAAAATACAACGCAGGGATTCATACCGGATTGAATTCAATACCCCGTTTCTGAACATTTCCATGTCGGTAGATGAATGATGAAGTGCGTGCGGTGTTCAACCCTTTTTTAAAAAGATAGTTCCTACTCACATTAAGTTACTTTCGATTTCAAGCCCTTATATCATCATCAGTTTGAAGAATGTCTACAATACTACTGTGAGTAGGAACTACTTTTGTTCTACTTACTGAGAGTAAGAACTATCATTTAAAAAAAAAGGATTTTAATATCGGGGTTATTAATTATTTCTATTGTGTTTGAGGATATCTATCTAAGAGTAGAAAAAAATTGCCATTAAATCACTGGACTGACGAATTTTGAAAAAATTTTACTTTGAACTTTCGCCTGAGCCAACGCGATTTTGAACCAACTCTCCGTTAAAAAGGGTTAGGACGTAAGAAAGTATAAACTGCTTGGTTCAACCATAGAATGATATTTTAATTGTTATTTACTCTTCTAGGAATGCAATTTAACCTTTGTAGAACCGTTGTTTGTTAACAGCGAAAACCGAAATAAACCGTTTGAGATAATTCTAGAACAAACCGACCCGGATTAACCGACTAGTTGGTTTGTAAATTTATTCGATTTCTCAGAATAGATACAACCGAGCGAGTAAACTACAACTTTAATACTACAAGTAAAATATAAATAGTAACAAATACAGACTACTAACATTTACTTGACTATTTGAGGCAGTCAGAAAAACAGTACACAGCCCGTTTTCCTGTTTTCGCTTTATTTCCAATATTTAAAATTACAAGACGAATTGAAGCAATTTAAAATAATTTACTACCCGTGTCATCGTTTTGTGCATGTCATCCCTTAAAGCATACTGCGCCGGCATATTCTTTGATGTTGCGTACGGATCAAAGGATTGGTTATCTTCCAATCCTAATTTTACCACAAATATTTAAGAGGGCCAGGCACTATGGTTCATCGTCCCAGATAAAGAGAATCCAAGCTAATAGTCTAGTTCCCACCATCTTCTCATTTTACTCTCATGGTAACCCTTTCACCATCAACATTTGCTAACAAACTATGTTACCTCGATTCTGATCGTGTTCGTCTTTGGAAACCTTCAAATCCATCTATGCTGGAATAGTGATATGGTATAAAAATAGAAATATAAAATTAAATCAAAACTAACAATTGATTTGTACATTTAGACTATCCACACGACCTCCTCTATACATGCACATTTTCCACCATATACGTTAGTTTGGCAGATTTCCTGTAAATTAGTTCCCAGTAGGATCGCATCGCCCGGGGGATGGTTTTCAAAGGTGGATGTGACGGACTTCTTCTTAAGGGTGCTAAATCTAGACTAGTTTCTTCTCTATTGCCCCTTCCGAAGAGGAAGATAGAGAAGTATGCTCAAAGGGATGAGCTCTGTCCGAACCTCTCAGCGCACGCCATTAGATAGATTTCCCCGAGTGGAGGAGCCTTTCTAGCGAAAGAAACGTTCTGACTAAGGCTTTGGATTTACGTGGAAATACGCTACTGGTAGAGCGCAGTGGTCCAGTAAATAAGTTGCGAAAAATTAAACCAACTGAACGACCATGTTACAATGAATACAGTCATGAGGTCACCACCTACCACTACTTGCGCCCATAATTCAGGTGATCACGGTCCTTCACCAATCCTTTCAGACAGTATGTGGATCACCTTCTTGTGTGACTGATCCGTCAGCAAAGACAACAGCAAGGTTCAAGAAACGGGCGCCGCTCGACTTGTGCTTCAGAGTGCATGCTGAATGTGGTGCTTCTAGAATATCTTTGAAACTGAATCGTGCCTGGCAACCCTCCACCTCTTGCATCCGGTTTGCAACAGCAAACTAAAACATTAATCCTAAAATCTAAAACTAAACTTTCCTTAAGACTAAACTTTCCTGCGACCTAGTGTCCAGATCTGCTTCTTTTCCAGGCGAATAAACTCCCCGCTTCTGAGAGTGTTGAGCACCTTCTCTGCACATGAATTGGTCCGCAACCGCCTTCGTTGATTTCTTCTTTTTTTTTCTGATTCTATGATCCGGCCAGGCCGTAGTGATACGTCTCGACGCACCCTCCAACCCACTCCTCTGTTCTGTCCTAAGCCTATCCTAGGCCCTCTTAATTTTGATTCACCCACCGCCAATTAATATAGGTGGCATTATATCATGTTACGTGTTACGAACGTAACAAACTTTTGGCGATACGATCGCCAAACCCTATGCCAACCACTTTCTGTATAGTTGACATAATTGGACCCTCCACATAAGAGTAAAAAAATAGCACTAAACTAATGATACACTTCGTTGTCTTTATTGAATTTCACAAAAGTTTCCAGTTGGTTACACTCCTATCACTACCATTCCTTCACTAAAGAAGACAAAGCATGACCGTTTTGCTTTCGGGATGAAATTTGTTGAAATTAGAAGTTGGAATTGTAGTCCAATATTTTATAAAGGAGCCTTTATCGATTAAGTACCGTTAAGAGGGCAACTGGGATCTGAAGGTTTCGGTAGATAGCAAGGTGGTTATGAAGAATCTTAGACAATGGCTCAAAGGATATTGGAGTGCCTCGATTCTTTGGATGATGCTCCATATATATATATATATATATATATATATATATATATATAAATT
>CM077110.1:19727534-19742888 GCA_039619505.1 Cimex hemipterus | reverse complement strand
CTCTCTCTCTCTCTCTCTCTCTCTCTCTCTCTCTCTCTCTCTCTTTCTTTCTCTCTCTTTATCACTAGATCTTTTCCACCTGCTTTCTTCGGTCTGTATCTACGCGTATATCTACCTTTACTTATGCCTTTATATTTCTTCCTTTGTCCTTCGTTTTTTTTGGGGGGTTTTTTATTCTTGCCCCACACCCTGACTCTCTCTCTCTCTCTCACTCTCACTCTCCCTTTCTATCTATCTATCAATCTACCTATCTTCTATCCATTTCTCCCTATCAATATCTTTATTCACTGCATTCTCTCTTAATAAAATACATACGCAATTGACAACGTTAATGATGTTTAGAAAAAGCTTGCTTAAACACCATAAACAATAAAACACACATTGAACATGGCTGCTATTTTGATATTAAGTTCACGAAATGAAGGAATTTTTGTGTGTGTGTAAAAAAAGATGCACAGTTTTACTCCCCTATGTTCAATTACTTGATATAACTAAAGTTATTTCTGTTTTGTTATAGGTAATATTTCAATGTAAATCTAATTTTTCATCAATTGTTAAGGGGCTGATTTTCCTCCCTTTAACAGTACAATAAGAAAATATGAAATATTTATTGTAAGCCCGGTTTGTTCAATCAAAAATGTTTGTGTACCTTTTAAAAACCTCACTATTTCTTAAGTTCGGAAGCGCTTATTAAGGCAGTAGAAACAAATCAGGTCGAGCAGAAATAAAAATGTTCAGATTTTATAAACCTTGATCCTAACGTCTACAATATACGACGATCTTATACAATTTCATGGGACATTTCCATAATTATATTCCTGTATGTCTGAACTAGGTGACAAGGTTTCTATAGGTCAGAAAACAAGACAAAAATGGCTTGCTAGCGAGGACCGGTACAACATGACAAATATTGAAATCAAAGGCGTGGGCTTAGGTTCCGGCGCAATCCGATACTGTATGAAAACCCCTGCCGTTTGCGACACTCGGGGCGCTAAAAATCCATCCTTTTGTTTTCGCTTTTTCGACCCCTCAACGGCCTGGTTGTGAAATACGGGCACGTGCTCACGGAGAAAGCCAACCCGAAACGAACGTGTCCCTCAAAAATAGAAGACGCCTCCGTTTCGACGAGGAAGTAACATATCATACGTCGGATCGGCCTAAGGCCTTATGAATACATTACGTCCGCCCTCAGCGTTTCTCGCATAGAAAAATCCGGCCAATTTTCGTCAGCCACGCTCGCGTTTGATGATAGCTATCGCCCTAACAACTGGGTTTGTAAAAAAAAACCCATGGGTTATTCAATTTTTAACGTCTACTGGAGTACATTAGGGGTAAAAGCGCAAATAACGTAGTGTCTTGCTTTTACTTAAACCTCTGCCACTCGAGCTGGAAAATTAAGATACCTAAATAAGTGTTATTACATTTCAAAATAGGTTTTGCAATATCCATGATACAAATACGTAACATATCATAGCGAAACCTTTTGACCCACTCTTATATATAACTGATGGTCAAAAAATGTAACGAAGTAATAAGCATAGTATAGAAAAGTATGTCAGAATTTCGACGTTTCATTTAAATATCAATAGTTCATAAGATCAGACGGCCAAGCAGCTATCAAAGCACTGGCATGCACAGGGATTACATCAAAATTAGTCAGTGAATGCATCCAAATTCTCCAAAACCTGGGGGAACACAACAAGGTAACGGTATCCTGGGTGCCAGGGCACAGGGGAATTTTGGGTAATGATGAAGCAGACAGACTGGCCAGAGGAGGATCCGCAAAACCATACATAGGCCCCGAGCCGATCCTTGGGATATCCAAAACAAACGTAGAATCCTCCATCGCAGAATGGATCCAAATAAAACAAAGAGAAAAGTGGATAAACTCTAGCAGTCCTAGACACAGTAAACTCATGATAAAACAACCCTCATCAAAACTGGCAAAAACACTGCTACAATTGGAGAGGGCAAATCTCAGAGGAGTGGTAGGACTACTAACCGGCCACTGGCATCTGAGAAAACATCTACAAAACATGGGCATATATAATAGTGATCCCATTTGCAGACTATGTAATGAGGAGGAAGAAACAGCCACTCATATCATCTTCGAATGCGGAGCAACGGCTCAATGGAGATTCAATCTGACGCACAAAAATGACTTGAAGCATTAAAGAACCACATTGAAGCAATAACAGTCAATGACTTCTGAGAAAAAGGATCGAGTCTATTGACTAAACCAAGGAACTAGGAAGGTGCAATAAGCCAGAAGGCTGCAGTGCCTGCGGCACACAAACCCCCTTGCTAGTACTCTTGCCACCATTCCATTCCATTCCAAATATCAATAGTTATAGTTGCCCAAGACATAGCTATGGAAATAATGGGCAGACAAGTAAGAATAGTAATGATTCGATTCCAAGTAGGCACAAATGGCCATTCGTAGGCCCGCATTGCATCATATGACAGTTTCTTTTGTAAAGCGAACAATTAGCGCTGTACACAACTTCTGAAACAGAGATTGAAGCGAAAATTAATTGGATGTTGCTACATAACCTTCAATTTTTATAGTATCGTGGTTATACATTATTACGTGAATGTATTTATTAGCTTGAGTATGTTGAGTATGTGTATGTGGGTGTAAGACGAAATATAGAGACCACACAAAAGTTAGTTGTTATATCTTTATAGAGTGAATATTGGCGAGGTATTAATTAATTTCAAATACTCGCTAAATTTTCTAAATTATATTAGGGGGAAATGTTGTTTTATATTTATTTACGCGAATGACCATGGATACTCAGTGGAATGTCGCGTATTCAGAAAATCAACAACGACGTTCCAATTTCAATAGGGAGTAAAAGAAGAATTTCTGGAGGAAGAGGAAATATAGGAGCGATGGAGAAGTCTGTTAATTGTTTTCCTTTTGAACCGGCACATCCTGGCGAGATATTCCTCCGAATTTCATACACGGCTTAGCCGATAATGTATGTGAGCTTAACCCATTATCTCCAGACCCCTTTCATTTCTAAATCGTCATTATTTGCTGGCACCGCTTTTCTCAGTATGAGGTATCATAGTGCAATAGGCAAATAGTTTTTGTTGTAATGCTTCAACTCTGCTGCTAAGTGTGATCGTGCGATGCGGCCTGGTGTGACGTAGGTTAACACATTTTCTTTATCGTGCCAACGTTTCGATCTTTACTGATATCATCTTCTGGGCCTGGGATTTATAAACAATGCTTAAATTATATAAATTCAAGTAGGAGGTAAAAAATGAATTTATACAATCCTAGCAATTTTAGACTCAATCGAAGTATTTGTACTTACTCAAAGTGTTTGCTTTCTGTGACTATTGTGTGTCGTGGCCCTAAGCTGCCAAGGTTTTTCATCGCCGTTTGCTGGTGAAAAACACGGAGATCACCCTGGAGTAAATAATGAAAGATCTTTGATTTCTTTTTGAAAAAAGACATCTTTTCTCTTCTAACTCACTCATCTTCGCCTGAATCAACTGATTCAAAATTTCTTCTATTTGAAGAGACAACCGGCATACATACTAGTAAAAGATAAGAAAAGATCGTGGATTTTTTGTAATATTCTATCTTTTTTTTTAAATTAAATTTCAACTTATTGACTTACTTCACTAGTTTTCGTGGTCCGCTTTACCAAATTTTATCTTCCAGTTAATTAAGGGTTTTAGAGGAGAGAAAAAAGTCAGTTTCACGAGCGGGATGCAAACCTATACGCCGCTCAACTTTAACCCAACTAAAAACCATTATTAACTGAAAAATATTAATTGGTCAAGCGGACCTCGAAAACTAGTGAATTTAATGAATTAAAAATGAAGTACACTTCACAAAAGCTCTCCGTGGCCATTTCATTTGTCGCCGAGAATCAAATAGATTGCATGGCATTTGAAAAATGGCAAAAAGGAGGGAACATTTAAAAACAGGTGGGGTTGAGATGGGTACTTAGTGTCCGAGTGGATCAAAATCACGATAGCTCGAGTGGTAGAGCAGCGGCGTATCTATCCGATGGTCGTTTCTGTCCGATGGTTGGTTCGAATCCCGCTCGTGACACTGACTTTTTTCTATCCCCTAAAAACCTTAATTAACAGAAAGTTGCTGATTTACCTACTTCTTTCATTGAATACATATTAGCAACCTTAAAAAAGATAATGGATTTGTTACAATACTATACGACTTACTGACTTATATTTGTCTTTCAATGATTGTTACATTAGTATTTATAAGATATTAATGTCAGCAGAGTTTAAAATTTTTTATGCTTAGCCAAAAGGGTATAAAAAAATTAAGGACTTGTTCGCAATAACAAACAACTGCAATCATTTTTCTATTAATACTAAAAATTTGCCCACTTACTAGGAGAAGAATTTTAAAAAAAGATCAGTTTAATCCCACAACCAAAAAATTTGGTGTTTCTAATGTCAATTTTTCTAGGAGTAATTTTATTTTTAAGTACTGAAGAAGTAACTTGTCTAAATTGAATTCACATTGTGTAAACTCCATTGCAAACGGGGATCCTCAAAATGTGCAAGCAGAAATACAATTTATCGTTATTGCAACCTACCATAAAATCTCAATTGATTACACGGAAGGAAAATAATTCTAGGAGAAATTAAATATAACGATATGGTATATAATTAAGGAAGCGGATCATGCGTTTTCTGGCCCAAAATATGTACATCAACTCATTTGGGAAATACGATCGATTCTCGACCTTTCAAACAGAAATACATGCTATAAATGCTCCTGGCCCAAAAAATCTGAAAAAGACAATAAAATAACCCTTCTACTACCTCCGGTAGGCAAGCAGCTATTAAAGCATTACCGTGTGAAAAACCATATCACAACTGAGGAATACATCCAAGATCTCCACAACTTATAGAAACATAACAACCTGATGATGTCAAGGGTATCACGACACAAGGGAATTTTGAGTAACGAAAAAGCAATAACACCGGCAAGAGGAATATCTGGACGACCATATATATGACCTGAAATTATTCTAGCGATAACGAAAACAAACACAGAATCCTCCAATACAAAACGGATCCAAAAAAGGCAAAAGAAGAAGTGGATAAATTCCAGGAGTGGCGGACAAAGTAATTATGTAATGCTAAACTAATCCTCACCGAAACTGACAAACTCACAGCTTGTAGGAGCGGGCTAAACTCAGAAGAGTGACACGGCTACATACCGGTCACTGGCATCTAAGAAAACATCTACACAACATTAGCATATTCAATGATGACCCCATTTGTGGATTATGCAAGGAGGAGGAAGAACCATCTACGCATATCTTGGAATGAGGACCAACCGCTGAACATAACCAGGGTTACAAAGAAAACGCAGGGAAAGAGACTGTAACGACAGCCAATGACTTATTACTTCTTAAGAGAATGATCGAGTCGATTGCATCCATTATCAACACTTTTTCAAAAGTCAATTTCAAAATATTCAAGCAGATATACAAAATATCGCCATCATCTGGATGTACTTGCAAGAAAAGTGGCTTAAAGAGGACATTATTCAATTTCATCAAAAGACATCAAGAATGCAAATGATTCTTTTTATTTTAAAATCAATTAACGATGATGATCAAGAAAAGTTCACAGCTGTCATTTAAAAATTTGAATAACCGTCTAGAACACGTACATTATGGAGATAAAAAATCTTGACAGATCGTTCAAGTAAATTTGTACTATTATAATAGCACGATAAGGCGATTAGAACGGTTGCGTTCTTTATGAAGTATGTTAAATTCGACAATGTTTGTGGACTTAGAATGAAAACATTTGAAAGCTCTTTTGCTATGAGATTTATTTCTATATTTTGCTTTGTTCTTCGAGTCCATTACGTTTTTATGAGTTACGTTTTTATTGTTTATTGTTGTTCAAAATTGTTTTTAATTTTCAAAATGTTGCTATTTATTAGTAAATAAATTTCTTTTATTTCGCATCTTTGGAGGGAAAATTGAACTATTCCATAATCAACGAACTTGAGAACGTTTCCTCTCCTTTTCAAGAATTTACCTAACACTTCACTGCTGATCCATTTTGTAGTGCGGTTTTCCAAAAAGGCCCTGCGTAAACTTACATATTAAAGCCGAAACAGGGTTGCCCTTAAGGGAGGAAGATTAAACAAGACTCTTTTGAAACAATAACTTACCCCTGCCCCCCTACCGTCAGAAGCCGCCGTTTCCGATGGGAAGTTTCAGGGTAATCAAGTTGAGATTACAAGTTAATTACCCACCTATCTCATAGCCATCAATAATAATTTGATTAGAGTTATTAGGAGCTAAAGTAAGGGAAACTTTTCCCTTTACTCCCCCGAACGGGGTGAAGCCTTTGCATCTTCACTCCGGAGGGTCTGCTTATTTTAATTAGCAAACCAGACATTCTAACTCAAAAATGAACTGCTTGATTTAAAAAAATTCTTTAGAGGGTAAATTAAGAGAGGAAAATTAAGCAAAGAACAAATCATCTACTTTGTAAAAAGCCCACTCTTTGGAAACTGTCAAGAATATCTGAATTCTTCATAACTCATTCACATCATAAATATTGCCAATAATTAATTATTTTAAGCTATTTCATTTTGTTTTTCCCCATCAGAAACAGACCACAGAATCCTAAGAAAAATTGTTCACTCTAATTTGTTTATACCATTATCACCACATATGATACAGCAATTTTGGCTTCTAACTCAAATCCTATACCAGCTCCAACATGCACCTCCAGCTTATCAAAGACTGGTGCCAATAGTGGACGCCAATATTGAATGATGAAAAATGTCTCAGTGCACGTTCACAAAAAAAAATCAGTATTGCAACCACTTAAGGAGTATTAACTACACCATTAGAAAACCGTCAAACAAAAATTGAGCTAACCAGGAACTGTGCGTACATTTTCTAAACTATCCATTTTGTGATAAGACAAACTATAAACTTCTTGATAACTAGACTACTTCAGGTGTGGACTTTGCTCTTCGTTGTACTATTCCATGTCTGCCGAAATCACTCCAAATGGCTTTTAAGAAGTGATAAAGGCGGTTGAGAGAGATTGCCAAGTATAATTCACAGTCGTTCTCTTAATAAATGGCTTTGTTTCTGATAGCTCCAAAGTTATTTCTGAAGACGCAGTTGGACGTAAAACAAAACCACTCAAATCGTGGTAACTTCTTCAATAACTCAACATCGATAGCTAGCCGCAAAACGTTAGCAGTACTTAAATGGGTTCTTTGACAATAGTGGATATATATATATATATATATATATATATATATATATATCTTATCCTGAAATCCTACCAAACCCACGACTACTTCAGAGTGAATACAATAAGTGCTCGGAAATCAGAGCGATTCAAGTGGGCAAACCATGATACCATCATATCATCTATACTGCTGACCTACCATCATACCTACGCATACGATACCAAAATTTTGTCCTCTAACTTAAATTTCATCCAAGCTACCTCCAACATTCGAGAACAACTGAAGCCTATCAAAAGTAGGTGCAAGAAGGGGAGGACTGAATGAAAATCATGTAGTAGTGATTTTAGTGTACCTTCATATTGATAAAACAGTACTGCCTACCATTGCACATCACCAATAAAGATATACTGGCTTCCACTCAAATCAAAAACTCAGCCGTACACCAAGACAGCAGACTGATGAGGAGCCCCACACCAGACTTCAAGAGTCAACAACTTAACTGAAGACTTGGACTACTTCAAAGATTTCGATGACCAAACAACGCTAAACTAACCTTTTATGTATTTACTGCGACCACTTTGGATAAACGGTGTGGAACTGTGGTGTTCTACCAAGCCACCTAACAACCAGCAATCCTTTCAATTAAAACCACTCAGACAAATTTTCAAAGGTGCTTTCTACACGACTTACCTCAACCACTACGACCTCCACATTCCTTTTGTCAACGAACCGATTCGTTCCCAGCTGGAAAAGTTTCGCACTGACCTCTCGATCCAAACTAACCTCCCCACAATCCCTCACACTTAGTGCCAACATTGGCTGGTTTCTCATGGCCTATTTGTGACAAATGTGTTCCCCTGGTTCAGCTCTGAACATTAGTGTTTATGCTGTGACCTAGTGAAAAACGCGATCACCGCAAACATATACATTTATAGTACAAATATTCTAAATTCGGCAACAATTTACATATTTTCAATATCGACCCTGTAATGAAAGACTTAAATTTATCATCATTTGGATCCAGAAGAAAAATTAACGATAACAAAGTAAACTATTCTTTTCAGAATTACTCAACCATTTCATATTGTCTATTCATAAATAAATAATTAAAACACAAATAATTATCTGTCTAGTATAAGAAAGCATAAGTTGCAAACAACAGCACGATTGTTTTCTTTATTAAAATGTAGGTTTAACACAGCCAATTTAAATCATGTTATTACATTTGTTTCCTATAATTATTAACAAATTAATCAATAAATATTTATGGAATAAGTAAAATAAGACATTAACATGCAAACTCTCTAAATTAATCTTTCGACATCGTCATTTTCATATTTATCTGGTATCAGGGATCTTATAAAAGTAGCCCGTCCCATCAGTTGAATATCTTGGTCCGTCTATCATCGCTGTCTCCCGGCGAGCCTATGTGTGGCCTCGCGCCGTCAAGGATGTCTGCGTTTTGGTCTGCCAGTTGACATTTGAGGTTGATCCGGGATTAATTGGTTGTTATCTTAACTTTATTCGGTTTGTCCCGTAGCTTTCAAAATGTTTTAATAACCTTTATCTTTCCAGTCTTGTTTGTTGAATTGTTATGAGTGTTGCAGAAATTTGTTTTAACAAGTCGGTTCTTCTGTGGTTGAAGGACTTGAAATACAAGGTTTACACTTTTTCACCCCCAAGTCCGTTTATTCGATGATTGTCAAGGGGTAAACAAAATAAAACAAGAATGTCCGTTTCCGTTTTATTCCGGTTCACCGCAGGGGAGCCATCAAGACGAAACCGAACGGCCCATGTCAATTCTAGAAGCGCCCAAGGGACACCTTTCTGGATCCCACGCTAAACTGACCCGGGCCCCCTCCAAAAATAGGGCAGTCTTTTTAAAGAAATTCCCATTTGTATACATAGGGACTTAAAACAATCACCCCCTTGATCCCATAATGCTCAAACAGTCGCTAATTGTCTTTTAATTAAGGGGAAAGGATACTCTCTCTGAATTTTAATCAAGTCACTTTGCTAGATTGAAACAAAAACAACAGCTCTAATCTCCGTTGTGGAAATTTGCCAATGTTTTTCGGCTTTCTTTTTGATAATTACCTGTACAGACTTTCCTGTGAGTTATGGGCTTGGTTATATCCCGGTAGTAGCCCTCTTTGCAGTAGTGACAGTGCCTGCCGGCTGTGAAATGCCTGCACTTGAGACAAACGCCGCCGGAAACTCGTCCCGATAGTTTGTAAAGGTCCATATTGAACCTGCATCTTCTGGCATGGCCGTTGCAGTTGCAAGCTAAAACAAAAAACATAACGTTTTATTCATTTCAATAAAATTTATAGAAGCTAGTAAAAAATAGATATAAGTAAGGGACAATATTTCTTCGCTCAAGCCATAAACCGTTTTATAGCTAAAATGAGTTAGCTTATAAGAGGGATCAGGAGTTTCTATTATTAGCAAATTGATTCACATTATCGTAGTTAACACCACCCCCACTGTTTTTATTTAGCTATTAGACAGTTATTTGCCTTTATTCCGATAATTTTGTCCTCGTCAACACAAACCAATTTGAAAGTGGAAGTCGTCTTTCTCCCAGGTGTTTAGATACCCAGCCCAACTCAAAGAATTATAGCCACTTAATTCACCATAAAAGGTGCACCGATTTGGTGTGTAATGGCCCGTTGTCTGGGATATTATTCCTCTCGAATCTTTTTAACTTCTTAGACGCAGTTTCGAAGAGTCTGGGCCGATTTCCCGAGGCGTCCTTATCCGATATCTTCCTTTCTCTCGCCTCACTTCATAGTTTATCCCAATAAATCTCCTTTCGGGAGCGTATAAATTCCACCCGCGGCGGAGTAGGGGAGTAAACCCGGATGATCCGCGGCTTAGGGGATGATCCGCTCCGGGATGCCGAGTCGGAATTAAAATTGGATCCGCCTCGGGCCTAAACGGGGATTGGTTATTGAAAAGAGGTCCAAACCTGCCTGTTAGGATTCTTGTATACGTCCAGGGTAAAGTCTTATTTTTACCCCCAGCTGAAAAAGAAAATTCCCGTCTTGACACCTTCCCATTAATCTGGATTTCCCGAAAATATCCGTTTTGTATTTTAATTATTTTTAATAAATCGCCACGTGTCTCTAGAACGCCATTTATAAAACAAGAGAAGTGTTGTTCTTCCATTAGAATGAATATCGAAATTATTGCCAGAGGGGATTGTTTAAATTAATTTTAGATATTGTGTTTCAATACAAAATAAAAACCACCCTCCATGGAAATCAAAACATTTCGAGGTACAAACGCGGCTATGGCGATGTAAAAACATTGAGATATACTTCAACGCTTTGAAACTTAAAACAATTTCCCCTTGTTTATCAAGCCAAAAATATTTACAAAAAATATTCCATCTCATTTTTATCTTACCCGTTTCTCAGCTCCTCTATAGGACAATTATACAACCTGAGCCACTCTTTATCTCATTTGAATAATTAATTATTTTAATTGTTGGATTGAGGCCGGACGATTTGTTTCGCCCACTTCTTAAATTCTCCGGCGACATAAAAGTTCTCAAGATTATCCCCCGGGGTAATTACGGCTCGTTATAGGAAACGGCTAATTGGCCGGTAGGACCACTTTGTGACCTAACACCTCCCGTCCGACCGTCGTCCTGTAATTAAGCCGAATCGTGTTTTCTCAATGGATGATTGATGACAGAAAGCGAAATGCTTAATCGGTTGCCAGAAATGCTTAAAAGCTACAAACAAACCAAAGAAAAAACTACTAAGCTCGTGTATTCACCGCTTGTAATCCCTAGTCAAATATTTACAATTTGAAGATTTATTTTCATGTAAGGTCATGTATTGACAAAAACTTTACTTGAAATAGGGAGATTTTTCATAGCATTAACCTGAATGGAAAATTGATTGAAGTTCGCATTCGTAGATTTAACGGAACGCTATCTATAAAGTGTCCTACGTTATTTATTTTAGAATAGTGTGCTTGCTATTATGTGATGGTAAAGTCAGCAAAGTAGTTTTGGTAGGAGATATTGCTGAACTTAAAAAATATGTATTATGTATAGAAATGTAATGTAACTACTTAATTTATTGTTAACATGTCAGAATTCGTACAGGTATTCTTGACAGCAAGCATTTTTCCGACATGGGGTTATTTATTTTTATTTTTTTGGCATCCGACAGCTTGGTCATTTCAGACCCGAAGCACTAATGAAATACACTAGTGGGATTATTGCTAGTATAAACTACAGCAATTTTGCAAACCAAATCTTTTGGCTGATCCGCCTACAGTCTTAAACCAAAAATTCGATTTGACAAGTATAGAATGGGACTATAATGAATTTGGATACGGTACTAATCACTGTAATATTTTAGGATTTCCTAAAATTGCTAAGCAAAGCGATTTTTTAAAATAGTTTTTGACACTTTCGTCCTCAATTTCATTTAAACTCAACTTATTTCGAAAACCCGTTAATTAATGTTTACTTTATAGGGTTACAACTATCAGGTCTTGAACATTGGCCAAACAAACTACCCAAACTACTGTCAGCAAACAAGAGAAAATCCGTAACATCCGTGAACGGTGCCTTTGTTTACAAGCTTTCAAGATACAATAACCTGAACTACTGCAAGCTCCCCAAGACACAGCTTTAGCGGTAAAGTCCGTTATGCAAAGTAGCGTCCACGTTATTTGAAATACGTTAAATATAACTTTAAATAGAAACAACTTTTTGACAAATGTTTGTAATAGCAATTTAATATATATACATACTGTAGAGAATAAGGTATTGCCGGTTTCTGCAACTTGTTGTAAAACTTGTTTTACATTTTCAAATATATAGCATTATTACACTATATAGTAGGAGAGTCTATCTCAACCATGGAACATCTAGCTATGACTACAAGTTAAGAAGTGGCCCGATGTACCAAGGCGTACGATATTGTTTAACATTCTATGCTTTTCATTTTTAACTGGTTCAAAAAAATTTCAATAGGAGAATATTTGAAATAACAGAAATTCCCCTAAGATGTAAGCAAAACAATTTACATTGAATAATATAAATTTTAAACCGAGTGAAGAAAACACTTCTAAAATGTAGACTCATTATAACTATCTTCTTTAAGAGGAGGCTTCCACCCCAGTCGCTTGTTTAGAATCTGATGATGTTTTCTGTAAGAATGTGTGGTTATAATGGACTGGTCGTAAAGTGTGAAGGTTATGTTTTGGGATTAAGGGTTTTGAGTTTGTGTCGCCATTTTTTGTACCATTGCTTATAGTGTGTCTGGAATGTTGAACTAAAACGGGATGAGTTCAACGATGGAATGGCAATGACATGATGGTATGTCGGTAGACTGGTCTCAGGAAGGGAAAGGATCTTAGCAGTACACGAGCAATGGACAACAGGCTCGTACAAAGGAAAGAGAGATGTTTACCAAATAGGGCTTGAGATGGCGTATATATGGCTCCAGAGCAAATGTAGCAACTGCATCAGGTGCTAGCGCAGTAAAATGATCAATCAAATTAATTAGAGAAGAACAGATACCTCGGGTTTTCAAGCTGCAGCAAATACCTGCTATCAATGCTGGAAGCATAAAGAATATTAAATAGGTTACTCTTATAAAAAAAATCATAATTATACAGACAAGCAATCCCAAAATAGTCAGTGAATGCATCAGAAACTCAAAAATCTGGGAAAACTCAGCAAGCTGACAATATCATGGAAGATAGGGCACAAAGGAGCGCTTAGTAGGAAAAATCAGATAAAATGACAAGGATCTATACTACTTGAAACCTTTGCTTACGATAACAAGGACAAATCCGTCATTTCAAAATTGGTTCAAAAATCGACGAACTGTAGAATCAGAAAGAGCAAACATAATTATAGAACCCAGAAAAACGGGCAATGTTGCAACTAGACAGGGTAAAACAAGGAGAAAAAACAGTCACCCTTATTATCTTTGGGTGCGAAGGAACCATTTAATACGGACCTAACGTATCGTGACCCAGGGGAAAAGATTGCAACTTAACAGAAGGCTTCAATTGATGTAACTAGTCAAAATACATAAGCCAGAAAGCGAAGCTGTAGTGCTTGGTTGAAAAAAAAAACTTTCTAGTGTCCATCATCAACATCTTTATCGTGGAAAGGGCTAATGGCGGAATATCGAACACCCCCATGGGCCCACAGTGTACACTAGGGGCTGATATGACTCCATTGACTCAGTAAACCGAGTTAACTCTTTTGATCACCTCTCGAGCGGAACCCATCGCTACTAACAGCCAAATCGCATGTTCATCACCTCGCAGGCCACAAGAGGAAATTTGAACGATTTAATATTTACACTGCCGAGTATTATTAACCTAACTTTTTATGACGTACAACTTTCATAAGATAACATTTAGAAAATGCATTTAAAGCACGTCAACATGATCTCAATAGCAATATTAACGTAATAAGCAATATTTAATTTGAGATTTTTTTTAGTACTATACTCTTAACACTGCAGTCACATTGCAGTATAATTTTAGGACAAATCTACATAATTTTTCTGCATCTAGGTCATTTCAGCCACCAACGCAAGCAAACTATAATCTCAACTAAAATTAGCCAACTACTACAAAACAGTCGTAAAATAAATAATACATTTTCACTATGCGCATTGCAATCAGTCTGACTAGTCGGTGGAGTCATCGACATTTCTCCGTCGACCTACGTACAATATTTATAATCGCATCTAAATAAGGGTCGAGGAGCACTTTTAAAAATTAATTAATGTTTTTAGTAGAAGATAAAAAAAGTCAATGGCAAGAGCGGGGGCACTTTTAAAAATATGACGCCATGACGCTTACCAATCTCGCTAATAAATACTCACTCTCAAACACGATATAATAATAATAATTTTCAAAAAAACTCCAAAACGGAGAACAGGGACTCAGAAACTCACTTCTGTGCAAGATAATAATAAGGGATAATAAACTTTTATTATGTGGGGCATATGGAACAATATTATTATTTATACTGACAAGATGTTTTAATATCAAATTGATAACTCATTTTAAAAACGTTTTAATAATATATTCATGTAGAGTAAAGAAAAGGGGCAATTTTCACATTTTGCATTTCATGAGGGCGAGTAATCAATATTCCTTTCCCAGAAATGGCCCCAGGCAAATGCAGAGGGTCCCGTCGTATATTTTGCAATTTGGGGTAAAACGCTAGTAGTAAAATTCACTTTGAATTTATACGGTTGCGAGCTTTAGGAAGTAAAATATAAAGATGCGTCGTTATGTTTTATCGCCATACTGGATAGTTTTCCTTGGATGAATAAACAGCAAAAATTATATAATTTTTCACCATCCCCTCCCCCGTAGAGATATAAGAATTCATCAAAAAGGCCCCGAATCCGAAAAAACCAGCCGCTAATGGGGCGAATAGAAAGCCAGGTTGCCCACGCTCGCTTTATCAAGATCTATATCTATAAAAGCTCGTGATAATTAAGACGACTCCTGTAGGTGTTAGAACGAGACAAAAGGCCGTTTTTTCTCCTCTGACTCCTTTTCCTTAACCGTACTGATTAATTCTGACCTCAAATCCTTCGACTGTTGCCTAATGCCATCAATTCTTGCTTACACCACAATCGTTTTATACCACATTGATTTACTCATTTATACAAGATGCTCGACTACTCGTGGTAATAACTTTGCCAGTAGATTCTACATTCAAAACGGAGCCAACAGATTCGGGGTTATTACAGTATTTCTGATTTTTTAATATTTCTTGACTTTGCTTCGAATAAGCAATGATCATTTCAAAACTAAAACGTTTTGGACAAATCTGTTGATACCGTTGAAAACTTTATTGCATTTCTAATAAGATCTGATAGGGGTGTCGGTGGCCGCAAGGTTTCGTCCTTGACACGGCGCTCATCACTGTAAGTTAATGGTCCCGGGTTCGAGTCCAGCGGTCCTGCATTCCAACCCGACATACTTACAAATAGTTTTTTTTTTTTTTTTTTCAAAAACACCGGCACCCTGAGGGTTTATATGACCTCTGCTGTTGCGAACCCTCGTAATATATATATATATATATATATATATATATATATATATATATAATCAAT
>CM077110.1:19701435-19714854 GCA_039619505.1 Cimex hemipterus | reverse complement strand
CTCTCTCTCTCTCTCTCTCTCTCTCTCTCTCTCTCTCTCTTTATTGCCTCTTATTTAATCTATTTATAAAATATCACAGCTTAAATAAACTGTTTTTAGGAAAGTAATTACTTCTCCTTTATATTCTCTTTCATACCAAAATTTATTTCTATCTCCATCTTTCTTGTCCACATTTAATTTTTTCTTTGATTTCTTTCACCACGTTCAATATCTCTTTCTCGTCTTATTTTTTTATACACTTCAATCTTTCTCCTTTTCCTTCTGATTTTTATGTTTCTTGCAAAGCTACCTTCCCTCGACTTCTTTCTTTAACATTCTGTTTTCCCTTTTTTTACTTTATCCAAATATTATATCGCTCCTTTTGTCACTTTTAGGGAAGTGTTCTCACCGTTTCATTTTTTCCATTTTTTTCGCCTCGTTTTTTCTCCCCGTTCTCTCACTCACTTTTCCTTTGTCTTAAATTTTCTTTGTCTCCCAGACACATACTCACTAGCATACCCGCAAAAGTAATTGTTCTATCTAAAGCTACCAGCACTTTTGTGATTTAAGTTTATGAGAAAAAAAAATTGGCATTAATAACAACAGAATCTTATTTGGAACAGTTGGCCTCGCCTCAACAGGGCCAACGGGGGAAAAAGCAAAGTTCTCAACTGTTCGCCACCGGCTCCCCTTTAAACATCCAGCCCTCTCTAAAATAGAATTCACGCCCCTAAGGGCTGTAAATCTCGACCGACCCCGCTGAGTAATTTACCAAGATTTTCCAAATAAAACTTTTATTAATAATCCACTATTTTGGCCCCGACGTCTCTTTGAGATAAGCTTTACGACACCGCTAACCCTGCCACCTGTCTCTAAAGTGTCAAAGAGTACGAAAAACTTTATTTTTATGTCTCTATTTATTACAGATATTACCTACGTAAATTCATAATTTAAAAATATACTAATTTAGAAAATTTCTTGTTTTAATAAAATTCGCTACCTTCATTTATGAACAAACAATTCTAATAATAATCATATTAACATCTGTCATATTGGAGGTTAACATCTAACTACCCGTAGGTGTCGCGGGGACAAAGAATAATTTTATTGTTGAAATATAATCAATAACCCGGCATAGTCAGATCCTTCTTAACTTAGACCAGTCTTCCAAACTGGCGAGATGGTCCGTGAGGTTGCTGACGGCCACCTCATTGAGAAGATTGAAGGGTGCGATTCCTTGGCTCCATATAGAGAACGCTCAGAAATACACCCGATTTAAGAATTGTGCTTGAGCAATTAAGAAGCAATTAAGAATTATTTAGGTCCCAAGTTCCGATTCTTGGAAGGAAAGGGGGTTGTTCTATTGTTTGTAGTAATAATAGAATATAGCTAGCTTGTGGTGAGAATGAATGTATTTATTAGAGTGACCATTTGATTTGAGGGCGTCGATGGCGGAATATTGAGTACCCCATCGGCTTTCAGTTAGGTTAGTTGTAAAATATGTGTAAAGGGCGATGGAGGAATATCTCTCTCCTTCACTCTAATTTAATGAATGGTATGTAAGTAGGAGTGAATGTATTGAAGAATGGATGTGAGTACAAATCGGTTTGGAACTGCATACCTTTAGGGGTTGGATTGACCTAGCTATTGACAGTACCTGGAGCACAACAACCCTGGTAGAAGGATAAGATTCGCGAATCTGCTCAAATTTTACTTAAATTGCAAATTCCGTAATTGCCGGTAGTCCTTTATAAGCGAATAAGTACAAATCGTCATGTATTTGTATGTGCGGATTTGAGCCTATTTCAATCCAAAACCAAAAAAATCCATACCTTCAATCACCGAGACAATGTTGATATTCATACAAATTATAAAACTGATTTTTCATGCTTTAGACCGTTCTTTCCTAATGTAATTAAATGGAGTACATATGCACTCGAGAGTAAATGTAAGTTGTAATGTTAAAATGGGCTTGGACAACACTTTCCTTGTGATTTTTCCGATGTTCATTAATTAAAAAAATTTAATCTTTCTATTTTCCCTAATGGTTTCCTTTACAAACAAAATTAATTTATGAAGACATACTAATCCATAATGATAAAAATAATGGAGAATCATCACTGGCCCTTTTAGAACATAATGGTTCAAATGATACCGTCAACATAAAGGGGGTTAATAACGAGCGTTTTAATGTCATTACAATAATGAAATGGAATTTGTCTTCTAGATAATTTTTACCTCAGGGCGACAGTGTCGTAATAAGAAAGCGGATGATGGATTGATTTTGTATCGATAATGAGGGTCATTAATCATTTGATCATGGCCGAGAATTGATCGGCTCGCCCTCTTTACACGTACTGCCCCCGGATAAAAGAAAATAGATAAATAAATAAACCTGCGTCAAAATTGATAATTGCTCCCAAACGGCCAAAATAGACTGACAGCTGCGTAGTGCATTGCCAAAACAAACATAGTCAACACTATAGGAAAGCGGGAAACTATTTGTCGTGCCGGCACGTGGAGATGTTTTATCAAAAGATACACCACGCCCATCTCTAAGATGGGACTTGAGTGTCACTATAAATTTAGGAGACTCTTTTTTATAACACTGAACTGGTTACATTTTTATAAAGATTACTGCGAGAGATACATCTTGTGAAATATAGGGTCGAATTCCGATCTCTGAAGAGACATCCAAGAGATTTAAGATTAAGGGAAATTTTCAAAAATACATACACTTCTTCCATGAAACCGCCCAAACCTATTTGGCAGTTTTTCATCCCTTGCAGGAAAGAACTTAAAGATAGCACTTTTTACGTTTATTTGATCTTATTTGAGACCACAACTGCTGAACAGATCACGAACAAAACAAAAAAGCCCCCTTATGTGCAATTAAATCCGCTTGACAGTCAACATAACCAACGATCCTTTCTTTAAGTACAAAAATGTATTTAAGTATATTATAAAATTAATAAAGACTAATATAAATAAATTCACCCGGCATTGTGATCAGGAGCAATATAAAAAAACAATTGTTTATAGGCTTTTTTTATAGTGCTCATCTTAATTTTGTTTCAATTCATTCACCACATTTCAATACAATATTTTGAAAAAACAATCTATTTCTTACCCATCAACTTATTTACAGCCTGTATAGCTGATGTATACATATCAAAATACATATTACAAATTATGTGTTTCTCTCTCTCTCTCTCTCTCTCTCACACACACACACACACACACACACACACACACACTCACACACACACACACGCAATGTCGGTTTGTTTATTGCTCGGGTAACAAGCAATAACGCCGAGACGTCTAATCACTCGTTGAAGCCGCCCCTTAAAACAAGTAAATACATTCTGGACTTGTGCCTAATCCGGAAGAGATTTATAGAAGCCGTTGTCAAAACCCTTTGAACTCAAGGATTAGCTGTAAATATAGAGAGAGGGCGCGCGCGAGCGGGTCGGCGGCTTTCGGACCGTTTTGAAAATTGTAAATTGGACAAATTACCCACCCGCTGTAACATTCCGGATGGGAAAAGGCGGAAATGAGAGGGTGGATTCTGAGAAAACTGTTACTATTGTAGGGATTTATTAGGACGTGAACTCTTGTAAAATTCAAGACTTTCTTCAAAGGCTCTTAGCCCACCAGATAAATCACGGCCAACTTTGAAAGGGCGCAAAATAAAAGCTGCGCAAAATTTATTTATTTTCCAATAAATCTAAACAAGAAACGGGACGTAGTACAACACACATAGAAAAAAATCTCAACAAGACATAAAACGAATTGTTCAAATAGCTACTGGAACAAAAGATTTGAGAAGCTACTCATTTCTCAATTAGTGTAGACCTATGAGTTAACGCTAGAAAAATACTAGAAAGATTCAACGTAAAACATATATTACAATTAATTAAGGTTTTTTGTTGCGATAAAAAAATCAATGGCACGAGCGGGAATCGAACCCACGATCTTCGGCTGGATACGCGCTGCTCTACCACTTGTGCTATCGTCATCTCGATCCGCCAACTTCCTATGTCAACCCCAGCTTTTGAATTTTCTCTCCTTTTTGCCACTTTCCATCATGGGTTCGTACCATTGACATTTTTATCTTAACAAAAAACCTTAATTAATTGTAATATATTTTTATGTTGAATATTTCCAGGATGCAGAGAAATATGCTGTGATTTTATAGAGTATCACATTGATAGTGTATTTCAAGGACGTACATAAATAAACAGTAGGGAGAACAGAAATATGCACGTGATGGAAACTTCTGCTTTTTGAAGTTTTCCAGCCTATTAGGTGTCCATGCAGTAGGATAAAATCCTTTATTTGAAAATAACATTATTTTTATGTTCACTTATTTTGTGCAATTTTGGTGAATTTAAGAACCAAACGCACACACAGACACACAGACACACTTATATATATAAGTGTGTGCGTTTGGTTCTTACATATATATATAACATTCGCACAATTTATAACTTATAAAAGCTAAAAGTCAATTTTTTCAGAACCATGGGGTTGATGAGCGGCCAACCCCAGAGCAAAGACTTCCGGTGCAAATGGCGCAGATACATTTTTTCCTCCAAGTTTTTTCCCTGGACAAACTGGCTTTTAATTACTTTAAAGTATTGAGGATTTAATAGCCCTACTGTGGGGGGGGGTGGAAGGATCAACACGTAAATGGAACAAACTGCCGTCTGTCACGCTATTTGATGGATCGCGCGATAATAGTTTCTCCTCATAACGGGTTGTGGCCAACCGGTTAATTACGACGATATCAGCCCAATTAATTATTTTACAATGGAGCTTAAGAGCAACTGCGGTTAATTATCATTGTTTCAAGCAAGATGGTAACATTGGCGACAAGGTTGTAAGCATTTATCAACCTGTTTTCATTGCCTCGTTGATTAAACTGTCATTGGGTGTATCTTTCTGAAAATTAAATCAAATGTTAATGTTTCGTTTTGGCAAGGGCTTCCTTCTTGTACATCACTAGAAGAAAAGAAAATTCACAACAATGTTGCTGACGTTATAATCGATACCCACATTCACCACACAACCTTAATCCGTCCGTTCTCAAGGGAAAGGATAACGAAGCCTAAAATTTCAATCTTAAGCGGGTCCCTGATTCCATTCTTCAAAGAAGCCAAATATCTCGGGTCATACTAGACCAGCGTCTCACATGAAATCATCTAATTAAGATAATCACATCTAATTAAGAACCAAATTTGCGTGGGGGAGCAGAATACTTGGTGCTAAAAACAAAATAACCCTATGGCTCCACACCTAGGCCATAAGACGGCATTATGGGTCGGTGGTTTAGCGGAATAAGAGTTTTCAGGCAAAGTTGATCAGGATAATAAGTAGCACTCACAAACAAGCTTGCCTCTCAGTCACTGGAATCTGGAATGGAAAGATACTTCTAAATAGAAGTAATACAGCATACCAATAATTCGTACTATAGTTTTCTAATCAACTACCAACTTTTCAGTAAGTAAACGTCGTAAAGTAATAGTCTGTCCAACAAGGTGGTTTCGTAGGTATTATCGTAGATTAAACCTACGATCGTTCATCAGCTACGAGACCTTTCAATCTTTAATATTTGTTTGATACCTTTCTTTCCGATAAAATTAACAGATCGTCTTGCTGATATATCGCACCGACAATTGTTACTCATTTCTCTAGATGTTTGGAAGTATTTCCTCCACAATATTTTCACAGTTCAGATCTTTTTCAGCGTTAATAAGTGGGAGGAAACGGAAAAACGCGTAGGACTTAATATTAATTCCTCTCCTTCAAAGCGGGGCGATATTAATTTTCCGAGGTTCCGATATTTGCTTAAAATGCTGAGATTTATATTAGCGGATCTGCGGAAAAGAGGGTCCCGCGGAGGGGACCGAGGCGGTTTAATATTGTTTTTTTTTTATTATTATTATTAGGGCGCCTGGATATTGGATACCTTTATTGGAATTTCTCAGACGGGGATGACGCGGGGGCAGAGGAATCATGTACGGATTGATACCGGAGGCTCCCCGGATTATGACGGAGATTAACTTACGGGAACAGAGTTCAAAAAATATCCGTGGTGTACTCTTACAATTCAAAGAGATTGAAACCTCCGTGGGCCTAAGTTTGAAATAAATAGGATAAAACAGTTTACTAAGAATTTTGATTAAATGTTGAAACCAAACTAGAAACCATCTACAACTTCTAAGTCATTTAAAATCTCTTCTTCCACTCTATTTATTTTATTTAAATTTCTCTATATACTTCTACTATTTATTAGGCATCTCTAGAGTAGCTAGTCCATAAAACTAAATAATTTTCCCACCTGACGTCCTCTTCATACCAACCCATCAGCTTACGCAGGACATCCCAATAGACATCTATAAAGCTCAAGGATCGAATTTCACCAGCAGTTAAGGACTGAAGTTGTCGATCTCCGAATTGCGGCAAAGGCCATCATAACATGCTTTTCTATTTGATATCTGATATGCTGATCTCATATAAAGGACGGCAAGCTGTGCAGCTTTTACTAATAAACCTCCGCATAAATGGATCATAATTTTTCAATATTTTTTTTTCAAAAGAGACTGAATCATCTCCATAAAAAAGAATAGAACTGAAAGAAGGATATTGGCCGGCAACGCTTGAAACGAGATCATAATTCATACAAACACATTAGCTTTTATGTACGTATTATGTGGTAGTGTAGACTTCAAAGTTGTCTATATAGCTTTCTTCACCGCAAAGGACTATTGTGGTCCTCCTACGTTATAAGACAATCATTCAATCAAGCTGTGCTGTTAGCAATTTTAAAAGCTCTCTACCAGGTTCAGACAACTAAAGAATCATGCTTCGCCTCTAAACGTGCAGATTTCCCAGAAGCAATTTCGATTATTGCTGAGATTATTCCAACATAAACTGTCATCTGGAATTTGTCGAATCAATAAGAAAGTCCCTGTTCGACCTTAAATGAACACAAATGGAAAATTTCAGTATTTTGGGTAAAGGCATAGGCAGGGCACCAAAACAAACAACCATGATGCTGTAGAATCGTACATAGGCCAGAAGTAAGGACTGAAGGTATCGCCCAGTAAAATAATGTGCGAACAATCGGTTTTTCTCTTTCATATTTGATAGTCAGTATCACTGGCTACGACTTCAATGTTACCGTCGTAGAAATGAGCAGTTTTGTATGGCAAGGAATAAGGTCCGCCTACAAAAAGTTCATATAAAGGAAACCTCTGCACCCGCATCCTGAAACTGCCGCAGATACGGGAACACGTAAGTTTTTAAAACTCGAACTTAGAAATATATAAAACCTTTTAATAAAGAACATTGCACTGGAAGGAAGAAAACAACACTAGCAACGTCAACCGGGAAACATCCCAAGAAGTAATTAAATTCATTAATTGTATAACAGTCTGAGATATATAGTTAATTATTCAATCTGGATCTTCGTCAGGCCGAGGTGGTTCATCCTTTGGTTTCCAATCTTTTCCAGCAAAAATCCTTTTAGTGCCAGTTACATTACGGTATAGTTTTTACCATTAACCTCAAATCTATCTATGCAGTGTAAGGTGAAGATTTAAAAAACCAGCCTTTTTACCCTGTATACACTTTGACCAGTCTAGTGTGCAATTGTTTGTGTTTTTTTGTTTTTTTAAACGAGGGTTTGCAACAGCAGATGCTTCAAAAACACTGGCACCCTGAGGGTTTATATGACCTCTGCTGTTGCGATTGTTTACAGATCTTGTGCAGCTAAAAACATTTTATGAGATCGGAAACTTGTTATCTAAAAGAAACGCCCTGGTTTTCCTTTCCCAAGGGTAACAATTTAAGACGTACGCTTTCGCACCAATTGACGGTATCATCCGCTGTTCCTTCGTGTTCTTCTTGGCAATATCTTCACAGGCTTGTTTCTACTGCTACTCTCATTTAATCCTAGTGCCATAGGTTCCTAGCACCGGTAGTTTATGCAATGGCCCTTTGATCATTCTTCTTATACCTCTACCCTGGGATACAGTCCCGTTGAACTTATTCTTAATCCATTGACTGGCGAATCTAAGTTTTGCTATTTTCATGAAATGCTTCAGGAGCTTATTCGTGAAATCATAAGCATGGATTTTCTAAAGCGACGTGATCGCGCGACGAGCCAAACTTTTTTTGAAATTACAATATTGATGTCTCTTCCAAGAGAATTCGTCGACTTTTTGAGATTGAATCCCCTTCAATAATTAGGCGAAGATCAGCAAAAAAACAGTAGGGTGGGTCAATGATAGTTTTGTGAAAATGAAAGAAGTGAACGAGTATTCCCACTTCACACCCATGAATTTGCACATCATAATGGTAGTATAATCATTTCAATATAAACCTACTAACTCGATGCTGTGCGCCTACATACCCTTTAATTTAAACCATACAAATAACACTTACAAAATATTACACTGTTAACTTACTTTAATTCCGATCCATGGACCTATCTTCCACAACGTCTAAGAGACAGGAGCCAGTAGCCACACAACCAGGTCATTCTGTAACTTCAGCACTTGTGTATTCTGCTGACTTCGTGCTATAACTATTTGATAGTGTTCATGTGCGTAAGTTGTAAAATGATTTTTTTTTTGTCAATATTATACAGTTCTATTGTCGATCACTTTATGAATTGTATTAGAAGTTGTGTCAATCATGAGATAATTCCGGGTTTGAGATTATCAGTGGATCGAAGTTGCTAATCTCCGGTCGTTCAATCTCGAACGTGTTTCGCGTTTCAATCTGCTCGACAACTCTTCCTGTACGCCGCAAAAACCGTGAAAACAACAGCAAAACCTATTCGTTAACTCAACACTGAATCCTTTGAAGCTATTTGGCAAGGGAGAAACGGTCCACTGGTTTACAGTGTAAAAGTATTAGAAAAATAATTATGTGTGGAAGAAAAGAAGGATGCAAACAAAAGTGGTAAGGAAAAAATGTTGGCAATCAACCAGCACAAGAAAAACAAAACCAAATCCTAGGTTTAATAGCGTAAATTAGCGAACCTCTTAAAGCATAATAAAGACAGTACTGTTCTTCGGATCAAGTACAAAAAACAATTTAGCTATCAATCTTCTAAGTTTGGTCTGTGTGGAATTCTATTGTAGCGTCCTTCCATATTTTTATAAATGAACGACGATATAACTGGGAAATGAAAAACATCTGTCAGTCCAAAAAAACGATTATTGTCTACAACCATCAGAAGGCACCAACCAAGGTTTATGACCTCAGTTATACTTTAAAAAAACGCTCATTTTTACAGTTTCCCCAGTATTCTTTGGCACGTTCAATAAGACTTAGAAGCGGGATTTGTCGGACCGGGTAAGATCTCCGAACCCTTCTCCAAGATTGAATACTTTAAGACCCGATTACCGCGTCCACCGGCTCAGACGAAATTGTTGATACAGGATGGGTTTTCGTCCTGTCGACTATTGTGGCTCAAACAAGCGACTCTTCGGCAAACATCCTGCTATTTGTCGAGTCCTCGGGCACTCGCGGGAGAAAGGGGTTCCTCAAGGGAGAACAATACGCCCAATATGATTGCCGACTACCTGTACCTTTGTCTGCCCTATTCAGGTCCAAATCTTTTATTCTGAGATACGTTATATTTAGCAGATCCCAAAGGGATTGACAAGGGTCCTTTTCAAATTTTGCAGATATTGATACGTTTTTCGTGTTAAAACACAACTAAATATTTACTAACGTTCTAAAATTATAAAGAATTCCACAATAATACTTCAAAAGAGTTAGAAATAAACCACAATTTGGATCCATAGTTTTTAGAGCAGTTGAGTCTGAGGATCAATGGAATGGCATTTGTTCAACGGGGTAGCGCCCGTTTTGCCCACTAAAATGTAGGTTTTTAAAAGTATTTTATATTGAATTAAATGATTTTTTGGAAATTGAGGATCACGTGTTCTGCTGTGCCATGATCAAATTGCTTGTCGTACATTATTTATTTTTATCGCTTTATTTCAACACGCCGCTATATCTTTGAGACTTTTTGTCAGAAACTGCCTTCCGCACTAAATCATAACCGATCTTCTGCAAGAAGAATCAGAGTATAACTTTTTATGGTGTAGATTCGGCGGCAAGTAAAAATATTCAAACCTCAGAAAAACCTTTCCACTGAAAAAAAATATGTTTTTCACTTTTTGGCAGATTTTCATCAAAAACGCTTTATTGAAGGGATCTTTTTATATCAAAGAAGAATAATAAGTAAACTTGTGTAGATGTCAATTGTTTAAAAAAATACCGTGGAGCGAGGTATAAAATTTTTGTATGTAGAAAAGAAGGATGCAATTTTGTCATAATTTTAGTTCATTGTCAAAAATTAATAACTGACTAATTTAATATAACACGTCACAAATTCGTAATACACTATCTATAATAAATAGAACAGAAACTAATGGTTGTAATAAATTAAATATAATTTGAGAAAATTGGTTAATTCAGATTGAAAAATTAATGAACTACAGAAAAATTTTAGATTTCCCTTGCAAAATGGAAAAATACCAACTATTGTATAAGAGAAATTCTCATAAAAATTATAATTCATCTCGGGTAAGTTGAGTTAAACAAATTAGTAAGGAGGAAACCAGCTTTTCGCCGAGAAAAAACCAACTGGTACCTTTTAATGGCGGATACACTTAGCCGCTTTCTCTACATGCCCTGGGTATTTAACCAAAAATGATCATATGGCCCTACTCCTTTGTCATAATTCCGATGTTGGCATATGAGGTTGGTGGCGTGGTAGACACAAATTTTCAGTTTAAAGCGATCGACTATTAAGTGGCAATCAAAGACAAACAGCTAAGTGTCATTGGAGTTATCAGTACAACGCCAACTGCCATCTTGGAGATGTTCTTAAACCTTCCACCGTTCCATATTCTAATGCAACGAAAAACCAGAGGCTCACAGGCTAATAAACGCCCAACCATTTCAACGAAATACAATGTCAACGAACCTGAGAGAGGACATCTAGGCGGATGCCATAATAGACATGCTAATCAATGCACTACTCCGAAATATAACTCTTCATCATTAATTACAAAGTACTCCAAGAAAAAGAGGGACCAAAGACTCAGTAGACTAATTCCAACTAGTAAACTGACGGCTCAAAAACTGATAGAGGCGCGGTAGCTGAGTCCTCGGGATGAATTCCAACACCGATCTGACATACTAGTCTGAAATGATAGGATTTGGAACACTCCAGAAATAGAGCCTTTTTTTTCGAGATTCAAGCGGCACTTCAGGCCTTACTCATGCTAGGTAAAGGCCAAAAGCGTAAGCATTGTATAGAAACTCCGGCAGATATCAGTGAAACTAATGACCTGACGCTGTCATGGGTCTCTGGGCATTCGAGACATAGAGGCAATTGGAAAGTGAACATTGTCTAAAAATGGAGCCAAAATGATGGACCTATCGGGATCTTGCGATAAAAAAGGATACATCCAAAAATGGAACCTGGTCGTCCGAAACCTGGTGGAAAAATACCCCATGCACAACTAGCAAGGCGAAGATGTTCATAGTTAGGACTGAGCAAGGAAAAGGAATTACAGGAAGTTACACTCACAAAAACAGGAATCTGGAAGAGATAAAGCTGCAAACAATATCCTACACAAAGGAGGGTTGGAAAGGCTATAGAGATTAATAACAACCTGAAATAGACCAGTGGGTTATAAAAGTAGATATACTCAGGTCAAGGTACTTTGTGACCACCTCTTTTATCCCCATCCCTTAATTCATACATGTCATTGAGTAAGGCCGACAATTTTCACGAGAAACAGCTTCTTCTAACGAGGATAATTGTCAGAGACAACAGCCCCTTCGTTAAGACGTACTAATGAGCACAGACGTTTGACCTAGTAATTTAAGCTACTTGGTAAATAAATTTTTTTGCAATAAATCAAACAGAAACTTATTATAATAAAAACCCTGAATAAACCACAGTTATAAATTCTAAATAAAACGATGTCCAATGACTTGAGCTTGAATATAAATCTAATTATTGGCAAAACCTTTTAATTAGGTAAAGTGGATTGATATAGATGATATTCAAACAAATAAGTGTTATTTAACTGCGTTATAAAAATAATTCAATGGGAAAACGTTTAATGCAAATGAAGCAAAATCGGAGATTAAATTAAAAAATAATTGAAATCTGAAAACGTATCGTGGTACAGTTCGAAAGTGATAAAATTACAAAGTGTGATACGCTTTTGATAAAATAAGAGTTTTGTGTAGTCTAATAATTAAATTATGTCTTTAATATTAACTACAACACCTGAACATTATTATAAATATTTTTGAAAAAGATGTTCAAATTATGGAAGTTTCGTATATGATTTCGAATGTAATTTGTCGATCCAAAATCCAAGGTTGTTAGTCTAATTCCAATAAAATATTGCGTTCTGGCTTATAGTTTCGATTAGTATGGTAAAAATACGTGGGTGGTTTTGAGATGTGTACGCATCGTGATATATTTGCTATCGGGCCCACGCCAGATCCTTGTCAGCAGTCCTGCGTCTAAGCTGCTTCCTGCCGTGTACCAAATTCTCCGGCGGAAAACCTGACAGGATTATGCATTTTCAACATCTTTTTGACAGACTTGCATTGAGACTTCGTCCCGAAATCCTGGAGATAAACTCCGTTGATCCTGAAAGGGATAGGGCCGTAAATTCAGGTTTATGAGCACTCCATTGTTCCTATCTAGGCTTGTTTTTAGTTTTTTTTTTTTTGTATCTCGATTTTTTCCACGGTACCTCTCTATCTCGCTCTCTTCTGAACTCCCATCTGATAACGTGGTCATAAACATCCCGAAGGTATTAACTTTGATATCTACATTTTACACCGGCCTAGGACCGTTGTTGACCCCTATTGCATGAAATGGGCTGGAACTTAAACGTGAAAAACGTCAAAACACGCTGGATTTGAGTCTGCTGGATCTCTATTTATGGACGGCTAAACAACATGTCTCAGTTGTAAAAATAAATTGCAATACTTGCTTGCTTGTACCTCCGAAAGCAAATTACGTTTCACAACTTAGTCCAATTTAAATGCATGTACATACACAAAATCACCCTGGATTTATTTCTTCAACCCTCTTACTTTCTCTCTACCTACCTAGCTACCTACCTCCAGACACCAATTTTGTCTGTTGGCACTCTATATTTAACTTTAAGATAATTAATGTAGTAATTCTGGGACCCAAGTTATCCTGGTCATACGGACCGGATAACGTAGCATATATAAGTTCTTCTTTCTTATATTATTACATCTTAAACCATCCCCATCCAAGATAGATGTGGGGGAAGTTTCTCTCTTTCTCTCTCTCTCTCTCTCTCTCTCTCTCTCTCTCTCTCTCTCTCTCTCTCTCCTGTCTCTTAT